>WAAE01002173.1:10078-33374 GCA_013400495.1 Nicator chloris | reverse complement strand
TTAGATATTAGGAAAAAATTGTTCTCTGAAATGTCTTTTTTGGGTGGTCAATCACTGGAACAGGCTGCCCAGGAAAATGATGAAGTCACCATCTGTGGAGGTGTTGAAAAAACATCCAGATGTGGTACTTTGGGATATGGTTTAGAGGTAAATAGGACAGTGCTGGGCTGAAAGTTGGACTTGATCTTAGAGGTCTTTTCCAATCTTACAAATTCTTGGACTATTACAAAAAAATCAATCTTCAGAATCAACAGAAGTCTGTCATTTATAGGTAGATGTACAGAAAATATATTGATATTGTGTGTTCAAATAGATGTATTGTTTTATTTCTTGAACATTTATACATCTTTATTTGGACGGGTAAGTGTTAATATACTGTCTCCTTTATGTGCTCAAAAGCTGAAATACATGACTTCAAAAATACCAACAGTGCACCTGGAAATTTATAGTAATATGTACCTTGTTAATGTCTTGCATGCAATGTGGCTGCTTTTAATCATATTTGGTGGTTGTCCTAGCTTTGCAGATGTGGAAATAACAAGGAAGGTGGACAGACCCTTCAGAGTGAGGCAGCAGATAGGGAGTGATCCTCAAGCCCATTTTTCAGTATGGAAACGTGGAACAAAGAGGGCACTAAAGGTGGATGTGGGCTCCACTCGGCTCCCTATGACAGAGGTGAAAATCCTAAACCCAGGACTCTGTTCAGCCAGAATTCTCAGTCTGGCCCCATGAGAACAAGTTTCTGACACTAGAGGGAAGGTACTAACACAGCTTGAGGCTCTGGTGCCCACTGTTGGTGCCCTGTGTATTTTATTGTCTTTGGTGACCAATCTGCCCTGTACAGATGTGATCCTCTCACGGAGAACCACCACACTTCCTGCATTTTTCCTGGTGTAGCTGCAAATTCTAATATTGAATTCCATCCAGTTCAATCCTGCAAATCAGTCTGGATTCCATTTAGGCGCTCAGTAGAAAGTGCAAATTAAATCTTTGGCTTCTACCCTGCAACCTTCAGTGCTCTGAGTCTCACAAGCTCAACTGGAGATTAAACTCTGAATTTTATGCACACATTTTGCATTAACAGTCAAGGCTCACATTGCTCCAAGTTCTTTCTGCATGTGAAGACTGAAGACTTTTTTCCAGAGCTATAACCAAGAGTTTGTCATGTTTATTGCAGCTGAAGGTCTGCTGTGGCTTCATGGTTTTGTAAGATGAAACTTTGCTGGCACATATCAAAATCTTGAGGAATGGGTGACAAACACAGAAATCAGTAAGAAATAATCAGTATTTCTTCAACAGTTGGTAGAAAAACACTGAGCTATGGCTAGAATTAAGTTTCCCCTCAGGATTAACAATTTCTCAAAATCTAGAAAGCTTTGGGAAGTGGAATGCAGGACAAGAATATTTTTGGATATCCAGTACCTGATAATAGTTTTGTAAATTTTTTTAATTTGTTCACAAACTACTACTATTTGGGAAATTAAATTCTCTGCACTACTAGTCCAGAAGGATATGAAAGAATAAAGAGTTACTTCACTAATAATATAGTAAAAATTAGATAAAAAATGAATTGAGAGATGAGGAGGGGAAAATATATCAATACATGACATTAAAAACTTCAGTGCATGAAATTAAATGAATTAAATGAAAAAGTGCCTTTCTAGAAAAAACAGGGGTATGATTTTTAAGGTCCCTGACAAGGATTTAGTGATTAACTGCAGATTAACACTTGCTGAGTTCCTTTTTCATGTGTGCAGTGTGTTTTTACTGTGTTGGCTTTGGGATACCTGGTTTGTGTAAAACAAATGTAACATTTTTCACTTTTTTTTGTTAAACTTTTCAAAGTGTTATTCAATATCATGAATGGAGACTCATTTCTTGCTTGAGACAGCACAATATTTTTAAACCTTGTGGATTTATGTGGAATTGACACTGCTTTGGATAGTTTTCTCAAAGGGCTAATGACAAAATTGTTGTTTGCTCTTTTCACAGAATAGAGAATCTGCCTCTTTGTGGTGCTGGTACTGACAGTGTTAAGGTTTAGTACTGTAGTCCAAATCCCAGATAACTTGGATTTCACACCTGACCTGTTTCAGAATAAAGATTAGCATACAGATTTTTGTCATGTGTCTTGAATTACAGGGCACAGTAGTGCCCATTATAGGAGAAGCCAAACCATAAGCACCGTGCACAGACTTCCAGTGAAGACCTTGTTTTTACCCAAATATTTCAAAATGTTATCTTGTACCCGTCAGTGCAAATTTGTTTGTGTAAGGCCACATAAAATTAATGACTTTCTGCAAGCACTGCCAAGTAATACTATAATAATAAGAAATGGAAACACTTAGAGTTGCACATCAGAATACCAGATCTGCCATTATGCTACCTACAAGAGAATACCTGGAATAATACCAGCCTAGTGGGGTGATACGTCTTCAATTTTAAGTTTTATAAAAATCATTGTGAAAAGAAAGGGAAGAATAATGAAATATGCTTAAATTAAAGTAACATTTTTTAAAATCTGAAAATAAGACAGGTTTTATTATGGAAAGTTAGAAATAGCTGACAGGAAATATAATCTTTCATGCTAAAGATCCAGCCTTTCTTTGGGCCTTGTGAACATAAAGAATACTCTAAGGAGCCACTTTCCTGTGTTCGAGATCTTCACCTGAACGAGGTAATATAGGGAAAAGAATAGTGGCAAAGGTGATTCATTTTTTCCTCCTTTTGTATGAATTCACTCACCTGCTGCATGCAAGAAATTATTTTCCCTTCAACAAACTACCAAAGAGTTTTGGAATCCTTTAAAATATATCTCCAGTTGTCATTGTTTCAAAGATAGAAACAAATGTCAATTAAGTGCTAAGTGAGTGTAAATCAATACTGTGATGAGGGGTTTGCTGATAGGTGCTCAGAGCAATATGCTATCCCGAATAGAGTCAATAGAAGACTCAGGTAACATATTTAAGTACCTGTGAAGTCAGCACAAAGCCCATAATGTCCCTTTTCTTAATTATTTGTTTGACAGAATGGCAGTGCCTAAGAAGTCGCTAGAAATTAAGAACAAATTTTGAATGGATGTCAACCTATACTTGAGCTATCTGTAGCAGAAAGAGGGGTGAACAGGGGAGGCTTTCAGGACCCAGGGTTAATAACATAAGTATTTGAAAAGCTTGCAAGCCAGAGAAAAATGCTGAATATTAATATGGCTCCAAATATTGCACAAACTCACTGCCTAGTTTAAAGATAAAGGAATACAGTGCGTGCTGTATAATATGGATATACTCGTTTTGTTCCCTTTTATTCTTTTTTGCTGCTGAGGTTGTACACTGAGCAGACCAGTTTTGTAATCCCACCTCCAATAAATCATTTACACTTCTATGGATTTTAGGGTACTTGTGTCCAATTCGTTTTACGTGGGAGGAAGATCTGCAAAAAACCCTCGATGGCATGAAGGTAGCAATTGATGTACCTTTAAGAAATTTGCATTTTCTTTAGAGGACTGATTTTCCTTGTCCAATATTACAAACCCCTAAGTTAAATGAATTGAAACAGCTGTGATGACCTCCTATTGATGTAAAACCTGCACCTATTTTTTCCTTGTTTTGAAGACAAAATAATCTATGTCCACAGCTGTACCGCTTCAGATTGTAAACCCTGAGGATGAATTAGGTGTCTGTTGATATGCTGGTTTGCTTTCTGCTTTGGCTGGGTGCTCTCACTGTTTACCCCACATCAGGCCAGGTGTTCAGTGGAGCTGTGTGGGCTGATTCAGCACACACTAACCAGGGAGGGCAGTGAAAGGCAAAAATGAGTGTCGTGCTCTCAGAAGTGACCTTAATCATTTGAGCTGTGGGTGTTACACTGCTCCCAAGGGAGAAGGAAAAGCTGTGGAAATGAAGACAGCCAGGAGTGAGATGCCCTGTGGCAGTGATCTCTTGATTATCTCAACGATCCTGGTGGACTTTGTCCAAAGATACTATTTTTTTTTTGGCAGAGACTGCTGAACACCAATCTGGCAGTGCCCCATGGCAGCTCTCCTTCTCTTATCAGTATGGGTTACTCACCTCGCCCTACTGAGAGCTAGCACAGGGATAGAAAAAATTCCAGATGTATGTGCCTGGAGTTACTTTGAGCTCTGAGTTTCAATGTTGTTGTGCATCTGCAGTAATTTGGCAACTGAATTATGCAGTAGCAACCAATGACTTGAACAGTTTGGTGGGAGGTCAGAGTGCTGCCTCTGCAGTTCGGGAGAATGCAAGGGAAGCCTTAGCATGAAGCAGCTAAACAGAAAAAGACTGTATTACTCCCATGTATAAATCATATAGCTGGATGAAAGAGGTCTCTTCATGTGTGTTTTGGCTTTAGTTTTAACTGCAGACTGTATGGGCAAAAATGCTAATACACACGTTTATAGCATGGGTAATGCTAATTGCACATGCTTAGAATTTTCTTTGATTGAAGTCAAGCCACCCAAACATTTGAGGCAGTACATATACAACATGAGGGTGAAATATATTTACTGAACAGAAGCCACGTGCTGGAAAGGACTGACAAAGGTGTTCTTCCCTGTAGAAGTAATATATTTGTGACATTAAAATCTAGTCTTCACATGCTGGCTAGACACTTGCTACTTTAGCATACGTTATTGGTGAAAACAACAGCAAAGCAGAAATCCCCCCTGGAAGTGAAACTTAAAAATGAATGTGTTTTGACTTTTGTTGTCTAGCTCCTGCAAAGGGCTAGTAAGGCCTTTGGTGTGTTACCTCTCACTCCTCCATGAAGGACTCTGACTTCTCTTACCACAGAAGGTGAAAATGCCAGAGTCCATGCAACCAGGAAATAGCAGTTTTTTGTGACAATCTATTGCATAGGTTACAGTTTAAAGTTTTTTACAGTTATAAAGGGGAATGATTGTATCATGATTTTTTTCTGTCAGAACTATTTACAGTATAGGAGTGGGCCAGCAGTCAAATTTGCTTGTTATTCTTAACCCAATGAAAATAGCCTAAGGCGTACAGACATCACTTATAGCAACTTGGATTGTGGGATAACTGTAGGCAGAATCTTCACAGCTACAAATCTAAAATCACAGTTACTGAAGGAGTCAGCCACACTCTATCAACCTAGTAGCTCCTAATTCCAGGATAGTTGACTGGCATGAAGAAAAGAGTGCATGACATATGCCAGAAGGTTATTCTTGGTTGAAAGAAATACTGATTTTTATTTTGTCACTTGCTTCCCTCAAACACCGAGGGGGAAAAGCTCCTTGTGCTGAAGTACTCCCTGTAGTATTGAAATGAAACACTGTCAGGGAAATCATGAGATGGCATCATTTGGGGAAGTTTTAGGCAGGCTTAATAGCCAAACTCCTGTTCAGTTCTTTGTCATTAACCCAGTGCTGGTCAGGACAGGTCACAGCACTCCTCCCTCTTGATCTTAACTGTGACAGCTGCCTTTGCCAGGTGTCTTTGTAGTGGTGGGAGCCTTAATCTGCCCTTAGTCTAAGGTATGACTAAAACTGCTTTGGTTTTAGCACTTTGGTGCTGGGTGTTTTTTGGTTGTGTATTTCTGCTGCAAACTTTTGAGTTAATAACCCCAAAATAACCCAACAACCACACAAAGCTCTGTCTTCATTCTCCATAAAATCCCAGCCCACACATGGTTTAAACAGTACTTTTATTATATGGAGGTGGTAAGTGTTCCTGACAGAAAACCCCAGCTTTTTAATTACTGCTTGGGGCACTTGAATAAGTGCAAATGAATTTCCCAGTAAACACAGGTGAATTGAAGATATAGTCTGTGACATGTTGGGGAATTTTTAAAGCATAACCATCATTAAAAGGATATTCATGTTAGTTTTCACTAGTACTTCACATGTGGTAATTCTATTGCTTGTGAAACACCACTTTTTTGTAGCACAGCAATAGCATTAAGTGACAATTAATTAATGTTTTGGAAGACTGTTTTCTCCTCCACTTGATTATTTTGAGTGACTTGTTTCTTACAGCATGTTCCTACACACAGTTGTACCACTGCTATCTGGGACAGGTGTGCATGACCAAGACAGAAAAGTCTTTGGCTGCCATCACTGCCCAACAACAATGAAACTGTCTCGAGTATTATACAGTTCTAAAGTGTTACGTTAAAATAAATTTTCAAAATTTGTTATAGAACAGATCTGAACTAAAATCTGAACGTGAAGACAGTGATTACTGCTAGGTTGGAAATGAGGTCACTTCAAAACATTCCAAAAAAAGCTGTGAAACACAGTTCTGAACTAAGCTCCTTAACAGCTCCCGTGAGGACTTGTGTAGAGCGTCAAGCAAGATTACGCATTTTCCTACCACAGACTGAAATCTGCGGGTTTATTTATTAATGCCTGTAATCAGACAGAATCAAGCAACCAAAAAAGAGAGGACTAGGATGGCTTAAGAGCCAGAGTGAAGATAAATTGAGTAAGGGAGTCAGAAATCTGCTCTTCTTGTTTAGTTAAATCCTTTGCAGTTCAGTTTTAAAGGGAACATCTCATTGTTATGCAATATCATGTTTTTAATCACCTACCATTTCTTTTAATTTCATTTTTTAACTTTGCTACAGCTGAATTTCTAAGACGTTAAGGAGGGAAGGCTGGAAGGGAAAAAGAGAATCATATTTCAGGGGGTTTTTGACACCTACAAGAGCTGCTTTTTAATGATTAACACTAGTTATCAGACCTTTCCCTTTCTGAAATGGTATCACAAAGATCTCCTGGTGTTCCCAGCAGTGCCCCACTAATTCAGCTCACTAGCAAAATTAGCAGCAGGAAACAAACCTTTGAAATTTTCATCATTCATGAATAGCATTGTTCATGTGATAAAGGATATGGGTTCCTGCTGTAATTGTTCCTGTGTTAAGAAGGCTGCAAGTTATTTTCTCTCCATCAGTCTTTAAAAGAAAAAAATCAATAGAAATAAATACACATACAATTAAATAGTGGATTAAACAGCCAAATGAGTGACTGAATTTTCTTTAACTTTTGAACTCTTAATTTTTTTTCCCTTCTCTGAGGGAGAATATTGTAGTGCCATTTCTTCACAAACTCTCGATAATTCTAAAGTGCTTTGAAGTTGCCACTGGAGAAAATAGTACAACAGATGGAGCATGAATAAACTCACAATGCTGTCTCTTTAATCTGAACAAAGGCAATTTTTCTTGGCAAAAATACTTAATATTTAATTCCATTTACTTATAGAAGTTTGATCCCAGATGAGAACACAAAAACTGAGGCAGAACTGTACATACAACAGCTCAGTGTGCCTATATCCTGGCTTTTTATTGGAAAGATTAAAAAATCTTCATCTAGCATGTGTTATAATAGCTGTGATAGATCTTGTTCAATACTGATCTGGAGGCCACTGGACCCAAAGGAATCCATGAGGTAGAATCTCAGTAAGATGCTACTACTCTTTTTGCTTTGTGCTGTGGAAACCAGACCCTGGCCCTCACACTTAATATGACTTTTCTCATGTGTAACTCTTATCAGTGGTGAGAGGTGAAGTTGCCATTCTGGTATGAAAAGTGGTGTTTGAACTTCAGGTGGATTTCTGTCAAACATCTTTTCATGTCTTCTTCTTCCTCCTTCAGTTTTTAAAAAGTTATTGTAGTTCTGTTAGAAGAAAGATATCGTGAAACAAGTTTCTGTACATTTTCTGTAGACGTTTTTGCATTTATACATTTTCTAGACAGTATAGAATGTCATACTGAAGTGGCAGGTGTCTTCTTTTGCCCCCATGCAACAACTGGTCGTTATTAACACCTCTAAGTTGCTTATCTTCCTTATAAAGTTCTGTGCTGCTGTATTTCCGCTGTGGATTTGGTTCCCCCTTCTGATTGAGGGCTTCATGATGGAGCTGCACAAGCTGATCACTGCTGCTCTTAAGATGTGAGGAGAGAGATACATGGTGAGTCAAGCTTTACGAGTTCAGGCAGTATTTCTGCTTCTAAAACGTGGGTAATGGTTCAGAATTTGAAGGGCACGCTTAATCTGACTTCTTGAAACTTGTTAGAGGCAAGATGCTGGAGAGCAAACACTCAGAAGAGGTAAATCATGAACACCCTGTGCAACCTAAATGAGTTTCGATAAAAAGTCACAAAGTTTCATAACTGAAATACATCAAGGCAGCACAAATAAATGTAATTTCTACCTGCACAGGGTTTGTTAGACATTCCTGTTTCTAATCATAGGAACAAATGGAAAAGACTGTAAGCCTGTAATGTCTCTTTTTTCAACATACTTTTGGAAGTGACATCAACAGTTAGTCAAATTCTTCACCGCTTTCACTGTTGCATAGAAACAAAGAAAAGAAAACATATTACAGAGCAAGTTTTTTGAGAGAACAGTAGCATGTGGTTGATGTGTTTTTGTGTTTTTTCTTTCTGAAGAAAATGTAGGAAAAGTGTGCTTGAAATGACTTTTTTGCAAGTGATGCAGTTCAGACTAGCTCCAAGTGGACACAGCCAGAATGATGTTGTGTGTATCTGCCATGCTGATACAAAACTTATATTTAAATATTTTATAAATATTTGTAAAATATAAATAAAAAAGTAAAATATAAATAAAAATAAAAAAGTACCAGTCCTCTGCAGTGAGAAACCCCATGGTTACACTTACATGGTGCTACGTTCTACCTTAACATAGGCCTTGAGGAGCAGCTACAGTAGCACTTCCCAATTTGGACTTGGATTGTATTAATCATTTTCTAGTTACTGATTTTTTTTTTAGTTTTTTTTTTTAATATTTAAACAATGTGTGAATTAGTTGCCTGCTTAAAACATCTTCTCATTTTTCCATAGTTCTAGAGAGATTTGAAGACCTTTTAAGTCTCTTGCTTTGCCTACTAGATCCAAACACTCCTTCCTTCCTCCGTTTTACAGGAAAAAGTTAAAAAAAGCCCCAGAAACAGATAAACACCCCAGACTCTCAAATCATTGCTTTAAATCCACATAAAAAAGAAATAAAGGGCAAGAGGAGATGTCCAAGACTGATGTCAGAGACTAAAGCCTTAGCCAGTTCAGGATCTGTGTTCAGGATGTGAACAGATGACCTGTCCTATGCAGACCCTGTAGGTGTGAGACCAATGCCTGAAGGCACTGACACCAGGACAACGACTTTGGCACAGTGCCCCTGCAAATAACACTTAAGGACACGATGCATGCATTCAGACTGTTATGTACAACAAGACTGTGTGTTAAGAAGGAAAAACAATGCTACTGGATCAAGCTGTCGAAGTAGAAGGACATTTTTAACTATATTGTTGTGCGAAGAAATAAGAAAGGCATTTCACTTGCAGTTGGGCCAGATGATCTCTGCAGGTCCCTTGCAACTGGATTGCTGTATGCGTTGAGCCTGACTGGATTCCAGGCAATCACCAGAACTGCTTTCTCACTCCCCTCTGCAGCTGGACAGGGGAGAGAAAATACAATGAAGGGCTCATGGGATGAGATAGGACTGGCAGAGATCATTCACCCAATACTGTCATGGCCAACTCAAAATGGGGATGTGAATTGAATTTATTGCTAACAAAGTCAGGGCAGGATAATGAGCAGTAAAATAAGACCTTAAAAACACCTTTCCCCCACCTCCTTCCCATCTGTCCCTCCTCCCCCAGCAGGGCAGGCAGAGAGGGGCTGGGGGTTATGGTCAGTTCATTCCCTGCAGCTTCTCCCACTGCTCAGGGAGAGGAGACGTTCCCCTGCTGCACCGCGGGGTCTCTCCCATGGGAGACAGCCCTCCTCTCTCCACAGCTGCAGAGGCTAGCCTTGGCTGGGTGCCAGGTGCCCACTAAGCCACTCCATCCCTCCCTTTCCCAATGAGACAGGGGAGAGAATAAGGGGGTGAACAACCAGCGGGTGAGATGAGGCAGTTTTATTGCAGTGAGAGAAAAGAAATAAGCGAGACTCTGCACGCACGTAAGCGAAGAGAAAAGTCAATCTCTCCTTACCATCAACAAGAGATGTTTGGACATTTGCTGGGAAGCAGGGCCTCAGCACAGTTAATGCTTCCTCTGGGAGGCAAACATTGAAGAATCACAAATGCCCCCCTTTCTGTTTTGATCTTCTTCTTAAATATGTTGTCACAGAGGCGTCACCACCATTTGTAATTGTTCCAGCCTTGGCCAACAGCATGTTTGTCTTCAGAGCCATTAGGGATTGGCTCTACTGGACATGGGGGGAAGCTTCCAGCAGCTTCTCACAGAAGCCACCTCTGTGGCCCCCCTGCTACAAAACCCAAGCCGGGGAAAACTAACACAACAGGTCTCCCACTGGAGCACAGCCTCCTCCAGGCATACACCTGCTCCAGTCTGGGGCTCCTCCAGAGGCTGCAGGTGGATCTCTGCACCCCCATGGACCTCCATGGGCTGCAGGGACACAGCTGCCTCCCCATGGTCTGCACCACGGGCTGCAGGGGAATTCCAGCTCCCGTGCTGGGAGTGCTCTGTCCTTCTCCACTGACCTTGGTGTCTGCAGAATTGTTTTCTTCTCTCATGTTTTCAGCCTTCTCTCCTCTGGTCTCAATTACATCAGTGATTTTTTTTCTCCCCATCATCTTAAATCTGTTATCAAAGAGATGTTAGCACCATTTCTAGTTGGCCCAGCCATGACCAGCAGCACATCCATCTTCAGAGCCACCAGAGGCTGTGCTGGACATGGAGGATGCTTCCAGCAGTTTGTCACAAAAGTCCCCCCTGCAGCCCCCCTGCTATCAAAACTTGGCCATGTAAACCCAGGACAGCTGTTCTATTGTGTTTCACTAGTTTAACAGAAATTCAGTGCATGTTTTTTGCACACATCTTCTTGGTAAGTCTTCAAAATTCAATTAAGTACTATGTACTCCTGCTGTGCCAAGATAAGAATATCAGAAATTTTAAGAACATGAAAATGTTATCTATATGCAGGCCTCTTTTTGTTGTTGTTATTGCTGATCCCAAACCATTTTTCAGCTTTCTAACTAGTCCTTCAATCATTCCCTCCGGAAATACATCTAGATTACTCTTGAACTAATTTATATGCTTGGCAGACACTGCCTTCCTCTATAATATGTCTGCAATAAACAGTTTTGTTTTCACCAAATATTTCATTGACTTTCAGCTTTTCTAGAGGCATTGTTACCAGATTAATGTCAGAGATTTTCTTTAAGGTTTAATCAGCAATCTAAATTTATTTTGCTTTTTTATTGTCTCTTACATATCTGAAATGTACCGGTTATTTTTCAAAATTTGTCTTTGAAAAGAGAATGTGTCTTCATCCTGGTGATAAAACTTAGAATATAAAAGGATCTTGTCAGATATTTGAAATGTGAACATAGACTTAGCTACTTTCCCCAGAAGGGAAACTAGACATGTATCTACATTGAAACAGCAGGGTGAAAATAATTTAAACAAGCAAGTTAAACAAGATTGCATGTCTGAACTTGTTGACAATCCCTTTTTTGTTGTTTTCCTGAGTTGTTTATTTTGCCTTGCTTTGTTTTAGTAGTGTTAGCAGGTGCTTACCAGTGACCTCCATGTTAAACATAAAACCAAGCCAGCATTTTCAAGGAATATTTGTTCTGTAATGGACTCTTTTCCGGGTTTTGTGTTTGTTTTTTTGTTTTTTTTTTATCCCCTGACAGATCATTTTTCACCTTTAATTTTCTTTATCAAAGCTTATATCAAAATGAGAACATTCCCTGAATGAGCAGCTTCTGCAGAAAGCCAGAGTATGACTTTAACAGTATCTTAAGTTGACCCTCACAGAGATATTTATGTTCTCATCATGACTACAGAGCATGTTGAATGTTGCTTAATAACACTTGGTTTTGTAAAGGTAATCTTTATGGTGATCATAATTGTGATGAAGTAAACTTCACCTCACTGTAGGTTCTTTGAGAATCTCCCTATATAAAAGGAAAAAGAAGACCTAATATTTCAAGTCACCTGTGTTATCTAGCTCTTTCTAAAGATTTTGGGAAAATAGAAGTCAGAAATTTGGATATTTAGGAGACCAATATTTTTTAATGGAAATTTTAACATTCTGTGTGCTAAAACTTTATGAAAAGAAACTTCAGAATCCAATGTATTTGAAATTACTTAGAGATTTTGTTTATGCTCTATGTTCATGCCTCCTTAAATCTTACAGTACTTTTGTTGTAAAACACTATAAAAACAAATCTACATTAAAAAATTACTATGTTTGAGTTGTAGACTCAGTCCTTAGTGTCTTACAAAATGAGAGTTATAATTTACTTTTTGTGGATTGAAAAAAATGGATAATTTGTATTCATGATGGCATCTGCCTATACAGGAATTTTGGTTAGGTTTTTTTCAACCATGTTCAGGTTGCTTAATTTTTCTCTCTAAACAGACAGAAAATGTTCATCTTGAAATTTTAACTTTAAATGAGATAATTTTCCAAAGTTTTCTTTGGAAGACAGTTGCTGCCAAGTGTGTAAGTTTCCTCAACAGCAATCTAGATGTACTTTTGGAAGGAATGATTTTTATATTTTACAATACAATCAAGAAATGAAACGTCTAGGTATTCTGTATTTAATTTAGTTTCTGAATGTTGGAAGGCAATTTTGGATGAAATGACAAATGACAACCAAATGACAAAATATCTTTGTTGGTAGGGAAGTATTTGTAAATAAAGTGCTAGCCAAGCACTTTTTATAGATCAGGGACTGAAACTTTCCCATTAGACAGTTTTTCATACTATTTATTCCAAAATGTTTGTGCCTTGACTGTTTCGCATTGTGACTTTAAATTATGATCTTATGACTATATGCAGCTTACATTAATAAAGTAGATTTGCTTCCATCTTTGATTGTAAATGTTCCTTTGGGAAATAATTTTTTTCCAATTTTACCAAGTCTTCTGTGAACTGAGTATGCAACAGCACTCTAAGTGTTTAAATTGTCAAAAGGCCTTGAAATGGCAAAACAAAAATCATAAAGCCAGAGCTGGGTAAATTCTAGAAATAATACTGGCAAATAAGAATGATCTGCATTAAAAAAAATAGTTTTACTCAGGTTAATTTGAATAAACCTCATTACTTTGAGGTTATAGATTGCACTACAATTTTCAAGAAGAGTAATATTAACATGAAATCTTCATTTTTAAGTTTTATAATTCAATTTTTGCAGAGATTTTTTTTAGATTACTTAATCACTTTACTATAGCGTGATAAATATTTTCCATTTCTGTGCTGCAATTACACACGAGTATAAATTTGGAGAAAATAAACTGGTCTTTTCCTTTCAGCTGTTGGTGAACTATTCTTAAATAATGGAGACCTTTTTTTAGACCAGCATTTTCCATGGATTTTGAAACAGCAGTTACAAGGGGATGAACAGAATACTATGTCAAGGTGTTGATAATAATAATAATGTTCTTGGCGTTGAGTATACTTACAGGAGAAAGGTTTTGAAGTTAGGAAACATTTGAATTTAATGGTCCTTAATGGTCCTTAAAAGCCATTTATTTCTTCCTTTTCTCTTAACTCTGTGATTTGTTCTTTAAATAACTATTATTAAATTTTAGGATCCCCTTTATTTTAAAACATTACTCTATGCAACTTAAAAAAACACTGAGTTATTGAAAACATTTGTCTGAGTACATATAGGGGACCCACTAACAGGCAATTAGTTGTTAAAGGATTGTAATCTCTGACTGTGCTTTTTTCAGTCAAATTAAAAAAAAGAAAAGAAAAGAAAAAAGAAAGAAGGACAGAGAAGAAGCTGAAGAAAAAGACTTACTCAAATTTGGAAGATGCAGGAGGAAAGGAGGATTCTTCCCAATTAAAAAAAAAAAAAAAAAAAGTGCAAACAAATGAAAACAAATGAACAAAAAAATTCCCAAACAAAGAAATCTGCAAAAACTCCCAATCAAATGAATCATCCCCAAAACACCAAAATCAAAGAAAAAAATCAATGAAAATTATTTCCTTTTTCATTTTTTCCTTGATTTTTGAAAGATTATAAAACATTAAATAATACAAAAATTTATCTTGTCCCTTAGGATTCAGATTAGATGCCTTAAGACAAATCCTTAAGGGTAGTGTTCTGGTGTACTTCTGGTGATGAGTCAAGGCTTTTTCTCATGAGAAAGAAGAAAAAAAACCAAAAAAACCCCACTAGCTATAATTCTTTGTAGAGAGAAATAATGTATTTTACATTGCAGTTTTCATTAACCACAATCCTTTGATGGATAAGATGTCAGCATATTAAGAAAAGCCTGGGGATTTGTTACAAAGTTGTATTCGAGATAAGAATATTTGATAAACACGTGGCACTCTTCTGTTTCAAATCTATTCTTCTTGCCCTTTTTTAGGGATAAATCAGATGTTGAAAAAACAACCTTTCTCGGCTTTATAATGGAAATATATAATGCCTCTTTCAATATGGAAGCACAATTATCCATTGAATTGACCATTTTAGCTGCCTTTCATGCTTAAGCTTAACTTTGAATATTAAATCATGATTTGAATGCAAAGTTCAGCTGTCAGTTTTAAGCATTTCTTCTAATGAATGACTGAAGAGGGTCAGAGGTTCCCAGATACTAATCCACAGAAATGAAGAGTAAATTAAGTTCTTGATGAGACCATGAAGTATGAATTATTTTTTCTTTTTTTTTTTTGTTTTCAGTAGGTCATTGCAGTACTCTAAAATTCGATCGCATCTCATATTACCCTTGAGTTTACTTAAAAACAGATCTTGATGGTAAACAGAGCACGACTGCAGAAAATAATTTATGGAGGGATTTGACTTTGTTTGACTTCCTCCTACATTTCGTCCTAATTAAAAATAATTTAACTATCACTAAGAACCCTCACATAAACCTTATGTAACATTCTTGTATCCTGTTTAGTACCTCAAACCTAGAGGTTTTTTGCATTGACTTTTTTCTGCTTCTTTTTTTCTCTCTTTTTTTTTTTTAATAGACATGTCTATAATGAACAGGTCACAATATATGTATATCTCAGATAATTTTTTTGGTCTATCTTTTGATGTATACTATTCTAAAAAACATATGTCCTATAAATGGACAACAAATTCATATGTTTCAAATTTCAGTAACTCAATAGAAATTATTTTTATACCCATAGAGAGCTGTATGGTTCTTGTTAATTTGATTTTTAATGCTATTATTCAGGTGTTTACTAGCACAAGTATTTTGGGTTTTACTTTAAAATACGCCCCGCTAAAAAACCTGTGAACATGATTTAAAGTCTTCATTTCATCTCTGCATGTAATTGCACAATAATCTCTAATTTCTATTTAAGCTATGAAAAGGGGCTTAAATTGTGAATGTTAAGAAAAAACAAACTGAAACAGAGTGTGCATATTGGACTGTACCGTACATTCAGTTAGTCACACAGTTTAGGAAGGACGTTGAGACGCTTGAGCGCGTCCAGAGGAGGGCAACAAGGCTGGTGAGGGGCTTGGAGCACAAGCCATATGAAGAACGACTGAGGGAGCTGGGGTTGTTTAGCCTGGAGAAAAGGAGACTCAAAGGTGACCTTATCACTCTCTACAACTTCCTGAAGGGTGGCTGTGGTCAGCTGGGGGTTGGTCTCTTTCTCCAGGCAACAACGGACAGAACAAGAGGACACAGTCTCAAGCTGCGTCAAGGGACATACAGGCTGGATATTAGGAAAAAATTTTTCACAGTAAGAGTGATAAAGTACTGGAATGGTCTGCCCAGGGAGGTGGTGGAGTCACCATCCCTGGATGTGTTTTAAAAAAGACTGGATGTGGCACTTGGTGCCATGATCTAGTTGAGGTGTAAGAACATGGTTGGACTCGATGATCTTGAAGGTCTCTTCCAACCTAGAAATTCTGTGATCCTGTGATTCTGTTATTCTACAAGGAGTGATGGAAATGCTACCTTTTGTTTTCTTCATTTCCCCAGCTGTAGTCAACAAATATTTACAGAGTGATACCACCATTAAACACAGCTGCATTGTCGTGTCACTGGGATGTGTGCTCAGTCACCAGGAAAAACTGGTACACTTTGGATCCATCGCTCTCTGTTTGTTTTTCACGTAAGAGCAAGCAGTCTCATGCCTCGATACATTTTTTTTTTCTTCAGCTGTCAGCTGCAAGTGACTTCTTAATTCTGCACCTAAACATACCATCAATTATGGTTTCACTTTTTTAGTGATAGCTTTGTGTCTACCAGTTGGAATCGGTACAGCTGTGTAATAAATGTTATAAGTCGTAGAAAAAGCCCCACAAATCTGGAGATATCAGTAACTTTGGATACATTTTAAAGACATCCAGTCTTTTTAAATTTGGTAACTCCTGCAATTTTAAAAATTGATGAAAGAAAAAGTATTCTGCATGAATGAAATCCACCTTTGAAATGAAGGAAGAGAACGTAGTAGAAGGAGCTACATTGTTTTATCAACTTTTGTCTTCAAGCAAAAGATGAACCCAAGAGCAAAAAAGGCAAAACCTAAGCATGAATGAGACAACCACAAGGCATTCAGAAGCCAAGAAATGGCTGAGTAGGCAAGCAAAAAGCCAATTTTTAAAAATTTCAATAGAAGTTTTAGGTACTTGATTTTCTTTTTCATCTTGTTCTTTGCTTTTCTTTCCAAATTTCTGTTTCTGTCCAATTGCAAGACTGCTGTTCTGACACCCTGGCGCTGAAAGAGAAGACATAAGATTATTACAGAATATTGCATAGCTTTAAGGCTATGGGTTGAGTGACTCAAGACTAGAACTCTGATTGCAGTTTTTCTTTGAAAGGGAAAAAAAAATGATGCCATGAAACCTTCTTAGATCAATAATAAAAATAAGGAAATGTAAAGAAGGTAAAGAGGTAAAGAATTCAGGTTTAGCAAGCACTACAAAGTAATTGGCTGGTGCAGTAAATTCCCTGAAGTGGTGTTAGTTACAGTCCACACAAATTACCTCATGTCTATTATCATACCTCTAATGGAAATTCAAGTGTAGAAATGTATCCATACGCTGAGGTTGTTCATGAGAAAATGTCACAGGATCTGTATTCTGTCCTGTTGAGAAGACTGAAGAGGTCAAAGCTGTTATTATCTCTTATAAACATTATTCCTGTACATCTCTCTTTTTTTGTTGTTGTTAACTGGAGCTGCAAACACTAGACTATTGTCTATAAAATGTCCACAATTCTGTCTACTTCAATTTTTAACGTTTTTGCAGAATGTTTTAGGAATACCAGGAATTAAATGAATAATAATTCTTTCATTAACAAGGGAGTTAAAAATTTGTTTACAATTTGCTAAATGTCACCTTGCATAAAAAATACAGATTCAATGCCCTACAAAACCCTTGCAACCCAAGAAAAACCTCTCCAAACAGACAAACAAAATCAAATTAAAACAATGCAATGTGCCGTGTGCTTTTCATGCCTGTTATGCATTTCTAGACATAAGAAAGATTGGGTTTTCCCTTCCAGCAGTTTTTTAATTAGCCTTAGAAAATTCTGCAAAATCAAGTGGAAAATATAGCATGTATACATTTTCTCTGAAATAATCCTAATTGCTTATTTGCAAAACATAATTGTATCCCAAAAGACCTAAAACTTTCTGTGTCCTCCCACATAATGGAACACTATTGGCTTTAATTAACAATGTTTTTCTTGTCTTGATGAGAAATTATGAGAATGATGCAAAAGGATTGCTAGTGATGGATTTTGTTTTAGTTCTCTATAGCAATTTCTTGGAGGAGTTTTGCTTCAGGATTTTTACATGAAATCCAATTTGTTAATCTATGCAGGTCCCATGTATGGAGTCAGGGTTGAACATTTAAATTCTCAACTCTTTTAGATCTGTTCACAAATTTCATTAAATATTTTATATTTCACCTACATAAACTACTGACCAATAGCAAATAATCTCAATCATTTCACCCACAGAACAACACAAGGTGTAGCAGAAATATTTTGTTTGCTTATGAGAGTTACTAAAGAAACCTGTTGGAAGACTGACTCTCTCAAGCATGATAAGTTTCTTAATACAGCTGTTTGTAGCTTTTGTCATTTTGTTTTTTAATTCACTTGAACCTCTGAAGATGCAATGCTTGCCCCCTTTATCTGTCAATATAATTAGGTGCTCAAGACAAATAAGATACAATTTCACTTGCTTTTCCAGACTACTTAAAAACGTATAAACTGTTTCATTGAGTCAAAAATCCTTTCTGCATTCCCCTTAGTTAACAAGTTCCAAATTTGGCATTAAAATGACAGGTTAAGCAGTGCCATTTATAGATTTCACTCTTTTCTAATGCTTTGCGTGACTGAAACTTACTGGAAAGGAGAAATTATATCAGGCTGCCTTGAAATTGTTTGTTTTAATCATACTTAAAGGTCCTACTATTTCAGATAAAAGACTTGTCAAGGAAGTTTGCTGCTGTTAGCAATGTTTCAGAACTGTTTTCTGGCTGTCATTGATAGAAGTATGGTTCTGCAAAGCCCAGGTAATAAACATTTTTAAATATTTAAAATATCAGTGCTTCCTGTTGATGTTAGCAATCATTGATGGATTACACTAGAGAAGTAGCAGTTCAAGATTTTACATAAAAGATGGGGTTTATCCTTGGCAGCAGTGATGAGGTTTTCCGGCCTTTTTAATCTGTAGTAAAAAAAAAAAATGTTTTTAAAAGCAAATCATATGGCTTCCCACTCAGCCCTCAAAAACTGCAGCCTGTACACAGGCATAAGGGAAGAAAGCAAGGTCGTTGCCTTTAATGGGAGACTTTTAGTTTTAAACTGGTTTAAAACACGTTATGGGTTTCTTTCCATTTTGTTTAGTACAATGAAGTGTTTGAAGTCGTTACCTGCACTTTGAAAAGTGGCTTCATCATGCTGAGTAATTTCCTTCTTAGAAAGCAAAATTGTAACGTGAGCGGCCCTTTATTTGTTGTGAAAATAAATGACGTTCTTCGAATGTAGAAATTGTAACTTTATGTCAGTTTTAATGCCAAATATTGAAGGCATTTTTACCTTGGGATATAAAAGTTTTTGTGTGTAGCTTTTCAGTGGTGTTTTTACTTTTTTTTTTTTTTTTAAATTTCTCCTCTCATTTTGTGTTTTACCATCTCTTCTCTATGTAAATATCTTTGCCTTTATTCTTTAGAAGAACTTTTAGATCAAACAGCTAATGGCTTTTGCTCACAAGGCTGTAAGTCTGCATTATTTTGCTGTGTAGCACTACTTTGATGTCAACTTCTCTCTTACCACTCCACTTCAAGGATGGCTACAGAAGAGGATGCATTTTTCACTAACCCAAAACATGTCGCAAGATATAAAAATGGCTTTTTCTAAAACTTCTAGAATTAAGCTCCCAAAGAATGAACTCCTCTGCTCAGTCAGGGATAAGGAAGGTTTCTGACCAATACTAAAAGCTCCATTAGTGACTTTTGTGAAATCCATAAGAACTGATATTAAGAGACTACAGCTTGGACTTGAAGATAAGCTGTCTGTTGTGCCACATTAAAGCCTCAACCAGCTAGAATAAGCTAAGCTTATGCTGCTAAACTCAAATTACTGTTGTGGTGGCACTATTTTTAAGATGGGACTACTGCTTGCCAACATATGGATCTTGGAAATTATTTTTTTTTTTTTTTTAGGTAAGATGGGTGGTATTTCTTTTAACTTTATTTAAAAACTGAAAGCGGTATGCCAGATCTAAGAAAAAAAACAAACCAAAACCAAAACAAAACCATCCCCCCCAACCTACCAAAACCTCAAATATCTTAAATCACCACAAAATTGATCTTCTGTATGAGAGTTACTAATTTAAGGAAGATTTTATACATGCTAGCAGCCTGCTAAAAGCTGTCTTCACTTGAAAGTAGTACTAACAACACTTCTCAAGTTTAATAAAAATATTTCTTCAATATTGCATAGCTGTAACTCAATTTCCATTACTATGAAATGTTTTGGGTTTTTTCTGCAAGTTGTGGCATTTGTACTGAAATCTGTTGTAT
Source organism: Nicator chloris (assembly GCA_013400495.1). NCBI lineage: Eukaryota > Metazoa > Chordata > Aves > Passeriformes > Pycnonotidae > Nicator > Nicator chloris. The sequence goes on along the minus strand of WAAE01002173.1, from coordinate 13,387 downwards.
AGAATCAGCTCACATCAAGAAGAGATAGCTGCAATAATACTTGTAACCCCTATTCCCAGGAGCCTGCAGTGGACAGAAGTTTCAGCTCTGTTAAAAAAAAAAAAAATCTAGGCTTTTTCTGCAAATTGAACAAGCATTTTTGAATCAGAAGTGAGAGCACGTAGTGACAGGAGAAGGAGGAATATCTTTAAAGTGAAAGTGAGCATGTTTAGATCAGATATTAAGAAGAAATTTACTATGAGGGTGGTGAGACACTGGCACAGGCTGCCCAGAGCAACTGTGGATGCCTCATTCCTGGATGTAGTCAAGGTTGGGTTGAATGGAACTTTAAGCAGCTTGGTCCATGTCAGGGGGGTTGGAAGTCTTTGAGGATTTTTAAAGTCCCTTCTAACCCAAACCATTCTATTGTTTTAAGATTCTGTACTAAATTGTTGAAACATGATTTGCATCTGACTTTGTGGATTAAAGCAAATGGTCTTAACATTAGTGATAGCACACAGAGAAACAAGAAATGTGGTTACCTTTTATATTAAATGTGAGTTTTCTATCAAATGTGACACTCTTATTTGGGATAATTTCCCATGTGTAGATATTGATTCTGCCAACAGTGAAATTTCTTCAAATATTGTGAATCACTTTTGACACTTTTAAACAAGCATAAAATTGTGTTACCTTTCTTAAATGTTAAACATCAATTAGTTCCATGTACTCCATCCCCCTGAAGTAATTATACCTGTATAAAAAAAACCAACCTTGCACAACAGTCAAGGGCTGTGCATACTTTACAGTTCAGAGAATAATTGTGTTGCATGGTAGTGTCAGGAAATGTTAAGTGGTTCTGAGTTTACTATTCTTGTTGTTGTCATTCTTTTTTTTTTAGTGCTTCCATGGAGGCCAAGGAAAAAAACAAGCAGTATACACAGAGAGAAAAAGAATGTTGGCAGTTCTGGCCTCAGTAGTTAAAAATAAATCAATAAACACTGTTTTCTATGAATATTATTCTGGAGGACTCAGGTTTACTGTGTTGGGTTTGCATGGTAAGTTTTAGGTAGCAGAGGGGGCTGGCTGTGAGAAGCTGCCAGAAGCTTCCATTAAGTCTGATGGAGCCAGTGTGTCCAGCCCCAGTATGGATCCAACACTGTTAGTTTTTATCTATCTCACATATTTGGGGTTTGTATATCTAGCTGTGACTTTTAACTTGTTCCATTTCTTGCCTCTGGTTTCTGTATTCATAAATGAGATATCGTGCTTCTGATATATGTGTATCCTTACATTCCCCACATCCCTACAGTTAAAATATACAGATATTTTAGTGATCAGAAGTGGAAAATCCACAGTGAAGTAATGAAGTAAAATATAATAGGAGTTGCAAAAAAGGATAAAGTCTGGGTGTGCTTGAATAGTGTTCCAACTTCTAAGCCATCCCTAATGATGTTATTCCCTTCCCAGTGGTACTAATTGAAGATAAAGCTGTGTAACTTTTGTGGGCTGTAGTCTCAATTTCCATATCTCAACAGTCTCAGAAAGCTCAAGGATTAACTTTTGGTGCGACAATTTATGAAACCAATTAAATGATACGCTAATGATTTTTACCTTCCCTGACCCTTAATGCTGTATTACCAGTGCCTATTTATTTCCCTATCTTACCTACTTCAGGGATCCATCTAATAATTTCTTAGAAAGGCACTTCCTTCAGATGTCATCATACCACCTGTGGTAACTGCTGTGCCAATATTTCGTTACAGATGATAATGTTGTGCTTCAGCACTGAATGCCTTTGAATTTCCAGCATTTTAATGAGGATGGTTGGACAGCCTCCTACTCTTCTCTTTCAGTGTCTTAGGAAAAGCAATAAGTTCCAAAGGAAAGCTGGGGGAACTCAGGTGCAATCATCACAACACGGTGGTATTATAGTACATTAATTATACTATAACTCCAGAAGACCTTCAACTAGCTCACTATTACTGGCACTGCAGCTTTTTCACAACAGATCCATCTATTTATTTGAATAACAAGAGCTTAGAGTTATAATAAACCAAATTTATAAGGAAATAAAAAAATGATAAAGAAATAAACAATAAACCCAAATTATAAATAAAACAATACATATGGAGTTTTAGAAGTAATATAATTTTTTTCTTCCAGGGCACAAACCAGCATCTATTGAAAGCTGGAATAAAACTTTCCCTGGGGAGAAGTTATCTCATAAGTGCCTATTGCTTTTCCTCACTTGATATTGCTGCACACTTCTAAAGTGGTGAGCCCAGGGTATCTGATGTATGCTAATATCCCCAGACTGTTGCCCAAGGCAGCCTTTAGACTCTTTCACATTATTGCTGTGTCGCAAAAGACAGCCAGTGATCAGGCTAGTTTATGATTATGGAAATGACCAGTGCAATAAGTAAAAGTTAAGTGTAAAATAAGGCAATTTTTTTTTTTTTTTTTTAAGGAATTGTGAGAATGACTGTAGGGAAAAGAACTAATGAAGGTCTAGATCTACTCCTGAAGTCAAAACTCTGCCTAAGGAGACAGTCAACTATTTTCTTTCTTTTTTTTTCCTTTTGAAAATGTGGAGGAAACCACGTTCATCTTTGTTACAAGGAGTGTTTAGGGAGTTTTCTTTAGATGCACATTGCCCTTAAGAGTACCCATTTTTCATAAGCTCCTTGTCCTATCAGATGCAATAAATTAATCTGGTGTTTCCTCTCATTGTTTTGTAGCATTAAGCCTCTAGTTTTCGTATGTAGTTAATCCTCTGGAAATTGAATTTTTTGATCATTGCTCCCAGTCTGGAGTTTCTTGCCTAGTGGGGAATTGTGTGTGGGCAGGTAAGTACACTGAAAAGGGGCCTTTTTGTCATTGAGTGGCTTTTCATCACTAATTTTTCCTTGTATAATGATATGCTTCTCTATGATTTTAATTTGAATACTCTCAAAGGCAGAAAGTCTCTTTACTGAATATCACTTCATGGTGTTTTGTGTAAGAAATAGCAATTAAAAATTATCTGCTGTCAAATTTTAGTACAAATTGAATACTAATAGAAACCCCATTTTCCTTTGTGATTTTTTCTTAGTTTTCCTTACTCACACTTCTTTCATCCCCTATAAGTCTTGGATAAAACTCTGAGTACTTATTGCCTTAGCAGACCACAATCACCCAAATAAAAAGATTATAAATATTTTATAAAATATTTACATATATAAAATAATTTATAAATAAAATATTTCTGGAAATAAATGATTAAAATATTCTTTCCCACAGTATTTTAAGAATCAGAAATGAAGAATAATATGTTATTCCTTTTTTTTT
>WAAE01002172.1:53922-147449 GCA_013400495.1 Nicator chloris | reverse complement strand
TTCAGAAAACCCCTGTGGAAGGAAGTGCTGCTTTTACCTGAGATTTTTTAATTAGTTATAAGCTTATTATTTTATGCTGAGATATTTTTTATGAAACTTATCCTTATCCTTGAAAGTGCTTTGTATCCCCTTGAAATCAAACATATTTTCACTGGCTTATGGTTTGGTTTTTTCTCCATCAATTCCACCTTTAAGTTTCAGTCACACATACTGCTACTAAACTTGGGGTCAAAGGAGAAGGGATGGGGGGAATCTGTTTGTAATTCCACTCTCAGTATACCGTATGTTTCAAAACTGAAGGTAGAAATATATTTTAAATGTAAATTTCATTTATGCCTATAACACTGCTGGAAGTAATTTCCACACCATGGGGAAACAGGGAGCTTCCCTATTCTGAGGGAAGCAGGGTGCAGCTGCAGCAGGGTTTCCCTGCAGCTGTGTACTCAGTAAGAATTTTCCTCCAAGGGAATGTGCAATTTCTAATTATGAGAGAATCCTTATTTGGCATAGGAATGGCAAACTCATCTGCTTGTTAATAAAACTATTTATTGTCCACATTATAATATGGTGTGTATTGGAGAAGCGCTGTCTAAAATAATTATGCAAACTTCACTAATAGCTCTCTACAGTCTGGAAATGAAATCTCTCCCTTAAAATTCTAGTCTTAGTCTGTATAAAGGATTAGTAGAAAGAAATAGTTAGCTTGTTTTCTTTCACTTTTTTTTTTTTTGTTTGTACTTATATTTGCAATTTATGAGTAATTAGCAAATCTGTTTAGATGGTTATTTCTTGGCCTGTAATTTACTCTACATGGAAGGATAACTGCCACTATGGGAAGCCCTACTGAAGTCAGTGGGGATCTGTACAACTCACACTTTTGTTCCCTGGTTTTACATAATAAAATATTTTTTACCCCTGCTGATGATTTTATTGGGAAAATTAAATTACTGTGTATTTATCAGGTTCATAACAAGCATAAAATGTATTTACTCATTGCGATCCTAGGAAAGATCCCTAAGGTGGAAATTCAATGACCTTCAGGCATCTATATCTGAAATTTTAATATAAACCCCACTGACTAGTGCTTACCTACTCTCGAAGTCTTAAGCTTTTAAGGTGTCTTCCCATCTCCCACCAAAATTCCCTAGTTTCCTGTAGTGTGCCATATATGTGATTCTGTGAGATTTTAGGAATTGCCTCCATCCACCTTGTCTTCTTGGAATCCAGAAGACAGACTAAGATTATGACCTGGTGGGCATGTTCTGCAGGGTCAGACTCCCAAAAACTTCTGTGGAGAGGCTGTTTGCATCTGTGTGCCTGGATATAACCTGCTAACTCAGCATTCCCACGCGTGTGCTGCATGATCCTGGCTGCTGCTCCCTGGTTTCTGTCTTATTTCTGCTTTGTGTAGCCAGTCTTTGGTTTCCTGACTCTTCTTCAGAGGTTCATGAGACTGCCTTCCCATGGTCATGTGGATTTTGTGTCTTTCTACAGTGGTATGCAGTTTCAGTGGGTTTTCACAGTGCAGTAGTGAAATGCCTTGAGAAATGCTTGATACAGCTTGAATCTCCTCTAACTGCATGATGGCATCTTCCAGGCTGGTATTCTCAGCACATCCAAAGCATGTCTACTTGGCTCTGTTCATCTCTTTTCAGGTATCTTCATCACATCAAATGTTAAAGTTTTTCCCCATCTATGAAGGTCTCTAATAAACATGGAGTACAGGGTGTCCTGGGCTTAGCATTTTTTGTAGGCTATCTTTATTTGCTGCCTATTCTGAGAAAGGAATCTGGCCCTTTGAAATATTAATGAGATTATTTTCTTAATAACATTTACTATGCAAACCTTCAATTCTACTTGGAGTTATATATATATGCATGAGGGTAGTCAAATGCATTCCTTATGTATGTAAAAACCCCCCAGGTGTTCATGGCAGTTCTGGAATTTTAATATTCAAGTGAGTGGGAGGTCAGTAATAAGGCACTGAGCAATCAATTTTTCTGGTATCTCATATCAGAAGAGACTAATTTGGAGCCAATCTTTTCTATATGGCAGTACAACAGTTAGAGTAATTTGTGCTAAGTAAAGGCCAGTCAGAGCCACAGCTGAGGGGCTGCAAATACTTAACAAAGCACAGAAGCTTTCGCTGAGATACTTTTTGATCAGAATAACTCGGCAATCATGGAAAAAGGTGAACTCTTATGTGTCCTTGTCGTCACATTTCATGTTCCTTAAATGGGTAGTGTCAATTGCTTTACCCCTTCTAAAACTGGCTGATGCCATAGAAGTTAACAAGACTCTTTACATTGTCACAGTCCAGTCAAAATGATTGCCTCCTTTCAACCTTAACAAAACCTTGGCCTTACTGAAATTGCTCAGGTTTTCCATAGATACCACTGGAAAAAGGATGGACGCTTTCATTCTTTTAACTCTGAGAAGCTTTCTCTAAGTGGCTTTCTTTATGATAAAGATCTGATTATATATTACTTGTATATATTTATATATAAAAAATACAAATATAATACATTGTATACAAATACATTTATAATGCATTGTTATGTGTTAGGAATATTTTAGTAACATCAAGTATACAGAGATGAGTTCTGTAATCATATAATTGCTAAGAGTATTAGATTCTCTACTTCTAATAATCTGCTTTTAATTTTCTGGATACCTTATCTTCTTTCCTCCAGGTCTCGTAATCTTCCTTGACTATGGAATTTGAGGAAAGGAGTTGGTCTGTTAGAGAGCTTAGTCAGGAAGGACTAGACAAGCCAAATATATTTTAAAAAATCATAGATATTACGTTTTTTTCCTGCTCTTGTGAAGACAGACCATGGGAATGCCATAAGTTCTTATAACAATAAATAGTAAAAATGGAATTACCAGTCTATCTTTTTTGTCCATGCTTATGTGACATTTCCAAGCAATTTAGGAAAAGCTATATTTTCCTTAGCAAGTATAGCCCTTAGCACACCGAATTTTAGGTTCAGACATCAAAGGTCTAAAAGGTTAACCAAGAGAGAGATATCATGGTTATAATGAATTTGTTCTCCAGCTGCCCTCAAGCTGAAAGTCATACATGAAGAGACAACTTTGTCTGAAGCCAAGCTAGGGTGACAAATTAACAGACATGGTCTCTATATGACAATCAGTGTTTTCTGATCGTTAGCTGTATTTGCTTAAAGCTCAGGAGAGTCCTGTTTTGCCTATTTCCACACATCTGAAGTGAGCCTAATGGTACCACGTTATGAAATTTGCTGTGACTCACTGAGGAATAGCTCTATAAAAATGTTGGAATTATCAGTATTTTTTAATATATTCTGTGTCAGAATGCCCATTTGTTATTTGAGATATGGCCTGTACTTTGGAAAGAGGCCAGTATGAAAGCTTATAATTTTCTTCCTGCTGTTGTATTCAGAGTAGCTGTAGATTTTATTTACATGTTGAACCTCAAGCCTGAAACAATTTTAGATTTCATAGTGATGAGGTTTCTGAGTTGCTTAACAGTCTGTGAGAATTTTTTGGTTTTGTTTGCATAGTCTCAGTTAAAATAACCCTTCTATCCTTTTATAGAAGAGTTAGTGAAGTAATCCGAGACATCAGTTCCCTCATGGTCTGAGATAGTTTTGCTTGACAAACATGCTCTTGCAAATGGTTGTGATAAGCTGAATATGTTGATGTTCTTCTCAGTGCACACAGATCAGTAGGCAGCAGCTGTAACTGTGTCTTCATTTCTTTAAAGTGTGAAGAATGTACGTGTTATAGAGAGAAATATGCCTGAAAATCATAACTGTCATTTCAGATTTGATATCACACTCCGAGTCCTAAATGAAGTGGTCCCTGAAAAGTTTGAATACTGAACACTTTTATTTTAGGGGTGTACATGTGCTTCTGCAATTAAAAGCATGACAGACTTACTCAGAATGTCTATTAGCCAAAAGGTGGAATCTGGATGTTATGAAATGTTTCTGAGCTGAAATATGGCAGATAATCTTATTTCAGAAGCCATTTATTATAAAATTGAGTTTAATGTATTTTTGTCATTTTTGTGTGGGAATTTAGATTACATTTCTTGCTGCCAGAACAAGATCACTTAAAAAAGGTATGTATGTTTTCCACAATGCATTATTACTCTTTTTTTTTTTTTTTTCTCACAATATGTCACTATTACCCATCACGAGGAACTAGGATGCATAAAATTTGTGCAACCTTTAATGGCCAGTGTTACATTGAAAATTTGTACAAAAAGAGTTGTAAGAGAAAAGAAACACTCAGGGGTCTTTGCAGCTTTGCACGTTCCTTTGATTTCTTTTCTGATTATATTTACCTGACTTAAAGCATGACTATCATGTTTTAAATAGAGATATTGCATTTCCCAAATCTTGTCTACAACATATAGGAACAAGAATGTAAAGACAAGGGTTCATTTAATTTAATAGGCCTTCCCAGCTTGTCTTTGAAATATCCCAATGACATCTACCAACAAGTAAGACAGTTCATTTGATACAACCTTAATACAGTCCAGGAGGTATTTTGTATTAATTTGCACTGCCATGACAAATCCTACATTAGGCCATTCTGGTGACAAGCCCATTCTAGTCTCACAATTGTTAACACAGGTAGAAGTGCAAAAATGGTCGGAAGTTTTAAGCTTGTGTTTACAGATCTAGAGATGCCTTTGCATGTAATAACGGAGTTGCCTGTCTGGCTTTTATATATTTAAACCAAGTATTTTAGCTTTTGAGACAGATGGTAAAATCATCAATGAATTGCAACAGTTGAGAGAAGTGTAGGAAGAGGCAGCAGCTAAAATTGCTGCGTCCCAAGATTGTTTCTAGGTTTATGAATTCTGATCCACATTTTTAACTACAAACAGGTCTGATTTACTTACTACTGGTTATCTAGTTCCTTGTGATCACACTAATTGTTCTGGAATATTTTAAGTAGTTTTTGATCTTATCTATATATTATCAACAATATATATTTTTGTCTTTTCTACATTTGCATAGCAATGTATATGAACACCTGAACCTCTGTCTGTGGTCACCTGCTTGGGAAATTGGCTAAAAATGGCATTGGTTTGTATTCCCAAAAGCTGTGGTCAATGCAAAACCAGAAGGATAAATGAATTCTGTAGACAGTGGTTCAGAAGGCTCTTAACATCTTCACCATTAAGAGTAAAGAGGGTGCAGACCAAGTAGTTAGTGCCTAGATTTAGCTACAACACACGTGTTCTTTCTTGCATGTATTTTTGTCAAATGATGAAATTATATTACCGAATGCTTTAGTGGAATTAGACTGTTGTTCCAGGCTGCACAGCTTATGCTTTACGTTGTGATGCCCCTAATAGAAAATACCAAGTATTCAGTCTTGTTGATTAATATTCGGTATGTCATTGTCATTGGAAAAGGCTCTAAATTTGGATTCCGATGATTAACCTTGTATCATTTTAATCACACATAAGTTGCCAGTTATTTACATTTTAAATAACTCTCAAGATTTTTTTAGTATGTTGAATTGAATCTGCTTTCTAGGATATACAGGACTTATTTCCAAATCAAACAGGACAAGAAAGTATCTCCCCAACTAGGAGAAAGAATTATTGACTTGCTGTACAGATGCCCTAGCTTCAAAGAATTTTAAAAACCTAAATCTGTGTCACACTAGACCATTGCTTTTCTTTAAAGCACGTGTGACAACACAAAATTTTGTGAAATTTATTATGAAGAATGAGAAAAGGGAGGAATGTCTGAGAGTAAGTGGATATATTCATAAGCTCAAAGATATTGAGATCCTTTTCCTCAAGGCACAAATGATAACAGTAGAAAATGTGTCCTTAGAAGCAATATTATTTATCTGCTTTATGCTATGGGGAATAAAACAAATAAATTAAAGAAGGAATGTGCTTGTCCGTTCACAGCCATAAATTACTCATTGTTCAAAATAATTTGAGTTGTCAAGTGTACAAGATTGCATACTGTTACTTGAGAAATTATCTTCTTTCATATGTTACTGTATTCTTCTTTGTTCATGCTCTTTTTCTGGTTGATCTAGTTATTTTCATTAGTTCCTGCAGAGAAAAATATGTTCTTTCTATTTTGTTTCAGCATAGACACTTGTCTTGGTTTGCAAGACAAAGGGGAGGGCCTCCCTTGGAATGGAGAATTCAGACCACCACCCTCCCGCCCACCAAACTATTATAATTTAGAAAATTAAAGGGCTCTCAGGCACAGGTGTGGGGATAGGAATAGCAGGTCTTTACTAGCACGTATAACAAAGCAGAACAAACAACAACAACTACAGCATTAACAACAAAACAGAACCAGGGACCTCGAGGGGCTCTGCTTCACAAAGCCTGGGGCAGTCTGATTTCAGTGCCCCTGGAGGACTCTGAGAGCACCAAGCTGGAACAGTGGAAAATCTCAGGCTGGTGGGTGAGGTAAATCAGAAGCTCCACAGTGGTATTTGGAATGGCGGGATGTCCTNGATGTCCCTGGCAGGCAGGGGCAGGATGTCCTGGCAGGGCAGGATGGTGTGGGGCCACCATAGCAAAAAGAGCAGTGCCAAAGAAGTGGTGTTGGCAGGACAGGGCTGGCCTGGCTCCAGCAGGGCAGGGGGAGGCGAGCTCAGAATTCCTGGGCACACGAGCAGATGGTGTTAGATTTCCTAGAACTGGACTTGGTGGTGACAGTGAATTCCTCTTGCAGCAAGCAAACAGACTGGCCATCCTTCCTCCAATGCCGAGAGCAAGAGACAGCCAAGCTGCCCCCAAAACTCATGTTATCCTCCCCTTCCCGACTTCTGGCCACCCCTTTGTTTTGGTCAAGCACCCATAAGTACCCAGTAGTTGGTGTCCTAGCAACTTATGGAAAAAAATTCTGTAAGTGAAAAAGAAACAAATCTAACTCCCAACAACACTTCAACACATATTAGAGGTCACTAAATAGAGACAACATTAATTTCTCATTGTTTTGCTTACATATATTATCTGGTACTGATTTATCACCGAATCATGGAACCATAGAATGGCCTGGGTTGGAAGAGTCCTTAAAGATCATCCAGTTCCAACCCCCTGCCAAGGGCAGAGACACCTTCCACTAGAACAGGTTTCTGGCCATCCAGCCTGGCCTTGAACACCTGTAGGGATGGGGCATCCACAACATCGCTAGGCAACCTCTTCTTTTGTCTCAGCACCCTCATACTAAAGAATTTTTTTAAAGATATCTAATTCAAATCAACCTTCTTTTCGTTTAAGGCCATTACTCTTTGTCCTGTCACTACATACCCTTGTAAATAGTCCCTCACCATCTTTCTTCTAGGCCCCTGTAAGTGCTGGGAGACTGCTGTGAGGTCTCTTCAGAGCCTTTTCTTCAGTCTGAACAACCACAACTCTCAGTCTCCCTTTCATAGGACAGGCGCTCCAGCCCTGTGGTCAATTTCGTGATTCTCATTGAATTCCCTCTAGCCAGGTCCATGATCTTTTTATGCTGGGAGTCTACTGCATGCCTTTCTGGGATATTTTTTTTTTTTTAACACGTTGTTAGTGTAAATAACATGTGAACACATTATTCTGTAAATTTATCCAAATTACTTGTTTTTCCCCCCGTGGTTTCTATAAAAATAATTCAGGAAACTCTAGAAGGTTTTGATCAGTCCTTATTAGGCATATTGCAACTGGCTTCATATCAGCAGCCAATAGGCCACCAGTTGTGTATAAACTAGCAACACCAGAATTAGGATTTCAGTATTGCATTGCTATTTAAAAGAGTTTTGCTTTAAGCAGAGAAAGGGTTCTCTCTTGCAGTTTAGGAGAAAAGGAACTTTTAACATTCCATGATAGTTTAAAATAAAAAAATACAATATTAATGTTTGCTATAGTTCTTAATATAGTGCATTTCATAATACTTTATGACTTACTGACTGTAAAAGATACTTTTTCGTGCCTCTAGGTATTTGTAAGTAGACATTTCTAAGAGCATCTTTTTACACAGAGAACATCCTTATCATCTTATCCTAAAGGTGTTGAATTTGAGTTTAGCAAATCTACTGAAACAGTGCCTTATTTATAAAACTTTAAACTGGCTTGGAAAGGTGCATAGTACAATGACTCAGATAAAAGCAAAATATTAGATAAATGGAGAATCCAATTTTTTTTTTTTTCCTAATCATACCTTTAGTTTATATCTTAAGGAATGATGCCTTAAGGAATGATACCACTAATACCTTGTCCTTTTTTACTAGAAATTAATGATTTTATTAGAGTCTTCAGGGATATTCAGAATTTCCATGGAACTGAAGGTTTGTTTAATACAATCACATAAATTTTTCCAGGGTTGTTCTTTGAGAAGTGATACGTAAAGGTGTTTAACCACATTTTTCCCTTAACAGTAGATTAGCTCCACTTTTATTTTTTAATATTCATGCAATGATTTACGCATTCATGTAGTCCGTAATTTGTTGTTAACTTTCCTGCCTATAAGAGCAAAGCTGTGTTCCCAATGAAGGTACAAGCTGGGACAATATGAAAATGGGTGATATGGGTTTACATAGAAAAATAGAGTTCACAGTCATACGATTTGTTAAGCTGGAGTTTGTTGAGTCTATAGATGCCAGTCATTTTTTCCTTGAGTAACTGAACTTTATAGACTGATTATTACCGTGTATTAAAAAGGATCAAAAATTAAAATGGCCAGGCACAATAAGAAAGCTGTGGATTACATACCTCTTGCAACAAAATTACCATTAAATAAAAGGAGAAAAAGTGAAGGTGACTTCTACTTAGTTCTTGGTGTTTGTGAGATATGAATTGCAATTTAATTCACAGATGGAACGGCATTTCCAAATTATCCTAAAATTAGTGGCTCCTTGAAGAGATGAATAGCACTGTTAAACAGACTACTCCCTGATGCATGAGCAGTGAGAGCTGCCTTGCTGTGCAGTCTAATCTAAGTCTAATCTTTGCAAAAAGTCCCACCTTCCCCAGCTGAGAAACTCTGAGGACCTGCACCAGATCCTGTAAACACTGCCAGCAGTGGCAGCATGTCTACAGGTTGTAATGTCTTACTTCTCATTACTTTTTAACAAATGCTACGATTTCTGTAGATTATCAAGGTTGGTGATGTATTAGATTTTCTTTTAAATTTTATTTTTGGGAAGGAGGGACGAGTTTTAAGGTATGTGATTTACTTAGTACAAGAATAGTAAACACATGACATTCTTTGATCTTCAGTTGAAAAGGCTACAATATTCTAGGACCTTAATCCTTTGTTCCAGTTATCAGTAAAAGTCTCAATTGTTGATCTGCTTGATCATTGTTGTTATTTTCATAGAAATAGCGACCTCATTCTTTTTAACCTGCCTTATCTCTCAAAATAATTTTCAAGTTGCCTTTCCTTTTTACCTTGTTTATGATAGGCAAGTCTATGATGGCACCAAGTGACTGCTTGGATGATTCAATTTTCCTTGCTTCAGTCTGCTTCTAAAAAGAATAGTGACTCTTGCAAAATAACATAGGCAGCTAGTGCGGATTCTTCTATAATTCATAGAACAGTATATAATGCAAGAAAATTATCTCAGGGATACTGCTTTTCAGAGAAAATATTAATCAACCACCTGCAGAAACAAAGCTCCAGCACAAATCCTTCAGTAAAACTTATTTTTTCTTTTTTTTTTCTATTTCAGTTAAAAATATAAACCTCAGGTTTATTTAAACCTGAAAATTTGTGAAAAATTAAACCTATAATCCCTATTAACTTATTAGAAACATATAATATCTATAGCCATAAATGACTATAAGCGTTGCATATGAATTAGTCATGTGTAAAACTAGGCTCAGTTGTCATCTAGGAACCGGACAGTGACTTTATCTTGTATGTAAAAATGAAATAAAAATATATCATTATTAGCCCTATCTTGTTTGTTAAAACTCACCTATTTTTATGTTGGAACAGTTATTGATGAATTTTGTATATGATACTTCTTTTACTATCCATACACTCTGGACAGTAAACTAAGCATGTAGGCTAGATACACAGAATCTTCTAAAAGCAGACAAAACTCAAACCTTCACTAGCACACCAGCTTCTGATATTTTCCAGCAATTATATCTGCATCTCACGATTGCATCTCTGGCAGTGAGTCCTCAATATATTTTTATTCTTCACTGGCTGCAGATTGCTCAAGCTTCACACAAAAGATTCAATCTTAAGGTACTTTTAGATGAAGTTCTTTCAGCTGTGAGTGGTATAGGGTGACTGAGTCATTTCAGATGTAGTCCCATAGAGTAAACATGGCATATCTATTGCACTGGAAATGGAATCTAAAAAGGAAGACCTGGGAACCGAGGTTAAATTGAGAGTTTTTAAAAAGAAAATATTGTGTGATTAAATGCTAGCCAAAAAATCTTTGTGTTTAATGTGTTATGCTTTAATTCTGAAATGAGTATTTTTAATCTAGTTTTGCATCACTGATTTTTAATTTTTTTAATTTTTTTGTGGCAGTGAGTTGCCATGTTTAGAACAGAAGCAGTCTACAACAATGCCTTTGTGATGGCTGAGATGAGGTGATTTCTTCATCTGAACTTAGCAGCTTCCTGAGCAAACCATTTTAAAGCAACAAAACTAGATATAACAAATGTGTTATTTAGACAGCTTTTGTTACATTTTATCAGACTGCCCCAAGGGACTTTGGCTCTACTATTCTCTTATTCCCTGACTCCCAGAGTTGTCACGTAACATAATGGTATTTAACAAATTTCATTTAGAACCAGATTCCACTCAAGGTCACTGAGATTTCAAACCCTGTAACCTATGCTCAGTAATCGACCTGCAGTTATTACTGCTCTCCTTTAGCATTGCAGTATAAAAAGGACTTCTGAGAATTTGCTGAGGGAGAAAAAAACCCACAAATTGTTTGTTAAACTGGGAAATGCAATATCAGTTAGTGTATGCAGGCTCTGGGCCAGTGAAGGGAACTTTGCTGTTGCCCTCTCTAAATTTAGTACCAAGTATTTTAGAAAGCAAATTTAACATCAGATGATGTCTTGCATTTATTTCGAGGATATCTTTTGAACAGATAGATTTTAATGGAGAATGTTACATGATTTTTAAGTTAATATAGAAGCCCAGATTCTTTTAATCTAATCATAAGCCCTGAGCAGAGACACCCAAATTAATAACACAGTTGTCTAACTTCCCTCTAAAATCAAGGGAGATAAATGGGGAAAACTAACACAACTTACTACTTGCCTACATCACAACGTCAAGGTCCTCTCTTTCCACTGGCTGCCTACAGAGCTTAGCAAGATTTTAATTTTAGGCTATTGATTTAGATCAGAGAATCCAAGTTTGCTGAATATCTCATGGGATTTCATGAGAAAGTTGAGAGAAGGTCTAGTAAACAAATAATTCAATCAGTCTTCATTTAACCTCAGGTCTTAGACCTAAATATTTTCTCAAACTAAATTTTATAACTTTAATTTACTAACTTTAGTATGCATTTTAAACTTTTCCAAATAAGGTTAATACCTTAAAAGTAATCTCTCAAGTTTGTCTCTGTTTTGGGCATCAGAGCACTTCAACACAAGGTATGAATTGCCGGCTTGAATCCATCTTTTTCTGATGTCTCATTCTAGGGCTATCCAAACAACTAAGGTGTTTCATTTCTTTTTCTTCCTGCATGCAATAACATCTTTTTGGGCCAGAGAGATGCTTGTGTAGGAAATCTCTCTAAAGAAGGCAAGATTGCAACATATATTCCAAATACAGGGGAATTACTTGAGATCATTCTCTGGTGATGGCTAGGGAACTTTTCCTATGTAAAGACAAGTATCCTTGAATTAGGAAAAAAATGCAACAGTATAAGCCAAGGATGATAATGCTAAAAATCTTTGAATCTATTATTTCATCCACTCAAAGAGCTTTGAATAAGGGCCTACCTATGATTCCTTTTGTAGGTATTTGTCCATATGCTTCAGTAGACATTGGAACACACCAGTGAGGTTAAATCTAATGCCTGTTGAATCAAATGCAATTATATCCCTTAAATCTAATAAGCTCTGTGTCAGTCTTGTAAATTTTACAGTAGTCTGCAGTATATTCTAATACCTGTCTGAGTGTAATGCCTGTGAGGCAATTCACTGCTCTCTGTTTGTGTCTGTCCATAAATGGACAGGAGCTTCAGAAATTTTGGTGGGAACAAGTGTTCCTGCTTGTTTGCATAAGGCTTTGTTCTGTTAGATAATCAAGTTCTGTAAACAAGTCCCTTAGGTCAATGACAATTTTTAATACTGAAAAGAATTTTTTTAGTAGCATTCACAATTTTGTAAAAGCAAACAAAATATTTGAGGTTCGGTTTGGGTTTTTTTCCTTTGGAAAACAGAATTTCTCTAAATATTTTTTCTGAATATTTTTTCTCCTTTATTCCACCCTATGAATAGGACTGTGTTTACAAAAGCACTTCAGTAAGTACCATGAAAAACAATGCCTGTGCAATAGTGACATTCATAAATCTATGTATTTCTTGCACGCTTTCATGTTTTTCAGATAACTCTTGACAAGCTGTTCCATTGTTACATATCATGACTGTTGGAAATAATAGTCCTCATCAAAAGCAAAATGTATTGCAATACTGGACTGTCATCTACTTATATCAGAATAATGATACTTTTAAGCCTTGTTGCTCACACTGCTCTATAAATTAATACTTGAAACCTGTAAGATTCAAGAGGTGAAGTTTGACATACACAATCGTTTATAAATCTGTTGTTGCTTTCTTTCCCTTTTTATTTTTTTGGGTCTCTCATTTTGCAGAGGAAATGGAATACACCTTAGGGTCAGACTCAGGTGTCCTGATACATGAGCAATACCCTGGTTTACAGGAATAGTCTCCTCAAGTTATGGCAACAAGCTTTTAAGTTACTAATCAGTTTGAGGACAGGTTCCAGGCTCCAGTCAATATTCAAACTATACCTGAAAATAAGATGTTAAGAAATTCACAGTTGACTGTGACTTTTTATATGCAACATGTATAGTTATTTAAAAAGAAAATAAATACACACACACATATATATACGTAATTAGCCCTGGGCAGCTTTGTTTTCTTTAGGCAACACCAATGAACTAAGAACTAATCTCCTAAAAAGCATTAAACATTATTATCACAATCCAGAAATTACAAAAAAAGAATTCTAGGTTTAACTTCTACCATTGATCTTGGTTTGTTGAATAAAGATACTCTTATTATTAATTTGACTTTTAATTTATTTTATTGTCATCTACTGGCTTTCTGTAGAATAGCAAAGGAATACTGTTAGCAAAAATTATTTTGATGTTTTTGTTGGCCAGCACATTTTCAAATACTCTGCACTTCAGTGTCTTATTTAGGAAAAATAAAGGGCACTTCATATTTAAGAATATCTTTTTTTAAGACAGTTTTTATTCCACACTTTGAAGGCTGAGAAATTTTCAGAATCTTTACTGTAATCCTTGCCTTACTCTTAAAATAGCAAAACAAAACAAAAACTCACACCCAAGCTTTCCCTATGGGTGCAATGTCATGAGCAAAATGTTGACTCCTGAGTGATAGAATGTGACACACTCCAAATCCAAAAAGGATTTTACACTAAAATGCCATAGCTCATCATGTTAGTGTCTCTGTCAAACAAAAAAAATTACATTTTCATGAGCAGTTGGTTACCTTTTCTGTTCAATTTATGTCTCTCTTGCATCGTAACAGTGGCATTTGATAGCAGAAAAGTTGGACGACATAGACTAAGTAATTAATGATTTTCTAGTGTTTAGCAAGATAATGTCAATGACTTAGGTGTCATGAAGTAGGAGTGAAAAGGAAGGAAAAAAGTAATTGTGAAAACAGAAATTTTAACTTCATTTTTAAAGAGAATTATAAATTTTTCACTATTTAGTGATCAACAGAGCTTGTATAAAGCATAAATTTATGGGACAGGCTGTCATCTGAGCACTATTTCTGACATGGCTTAGGATCCAATCACAAGTTATTTAAAAGCTATCATTTTTAATTACTTACTAATAGTTCTAATGAGCATGTTTCAGAATTTTATTTTAAACCCTTTCCAAAAACTTCATTAAATAAGAATTAATTTCGACACAGTTCTAAGTAATAAATCTAAAATTATAGTAATCAAATAGGCTCAATCTTGTTTCTGTAGGAGCAATAAATTTTGTTAAACTAAAGTGCAATTTGAATTAATAAAGATTCTGACATCTTTTTGTTAGTACCTTCATGTCTATGGTGCTCAAGAAAAGCAGTATTTTGTGTGTTTTGCCATTATGTAAATGAGTGTCTATAAAGAACTAAAGAATGGTAATAGAGACTCAACTTTTTGATTGTCCCACCTTTGAGAAAGTTGATGATTTGAAAAAGTATGTCTCAATTTCTGTGTATTCATATTTTGGAGAACAATCTCTCTTGCATTTCCATTAGCTTGAGGGCTTGGTTTAGCATTTTCAGAAATGAATATTAGGGATTAAAAAGTGTTGATTGCAATGTCATTGTACATGCTAGCAAAGACTTTAAATAAACATAGGCTTTTAAGGAATGGGTTTTACTTAACAGATATTGAATGTATTATAACCTCAGCATTTGAAAGCCAAAAGAGCATTGAAGCTTTTTTTTTAATAGCTAAAGCTAAAAACTGAGGCCAGCTGAAATATTATCTATGTAAATAGACTGCTTTTATTATTTTCTATTTTTTGTTGTTCTCTGAATAGCAGCTTGTTGGGGGTTATATTTGTTTCTTTTTTTACTTGTAGAATTTTTGTTTCCCATAAGTTGCTAGGAGATTAAGTGCTGGAACTTATGAATGTTTGACCCCAACAAAAGAGGTGGCCAAAAGTCAGGAGAGGAGTGAGCACAGTGCTACATTTCTTTTGTCCCTGGGATTTTGTCTCAGAGGGAAAAGTTAACAGGAATTTTGGGGGCAGGAAAACGAAGGGGCTGGGGGAGGTAGGGGCTCTCTTGCTTTGGACATCAGAAGGAGGACGGTGAGGCTGTTTGTTTGCTGTGAGAGGAGTTCACTGTCACCACCAATTCTGGTCCAGGAAAGCCACCATCACCTGCTCGTGTGCCCGGGAACTCTGAGCTCTCCTCCTCCTGTCCTGCTGGAGCCGCTCCTTTGCCACTGCTCCTTCTTGCTACGGTGTGGCCGCACACCCTCCTGCCCTGCCGGGACATCCCACCCCTGCCTGCCGGGGACATTTCTGCTGCTCCAGCCACCACCACAGAGCTCCTGATTTATCTCATCCACCAGCCTGGGATTTTCCACTGTTCCAGCTTGGTACTCTTGGAATCCTGCTGTAGCACCGAGATCAGGCTGCCCCCGTGTTTGTGAAGCAAAGCCCTCGAGGTTCCTGGTTCTGTTTTGTTGTTAATGCTGTAGTTGTTGTTATTTGTTTTGTTTACTTATACATACTAGTAAAGAACTGTTATTCCTACCCCCCATACCTCTGCCTGAGAGCCCTTTAATTTTCTAAATTATAATTGTTTGGAGGGAGGGAGTTTGAATTCTCAAGGGAAGCCCTGCCCTCCCCAGCAGACACCTGTCTTTCAAACCAAGACACAGCTATAACATATAAAATATGTATAGTACAAATTTCATATTCATTTTACCTTTCTTTAAAGGAGAATCTCAAGTTCTCTTTGAAAAGCCTAACTCCTTACAATTTAAAAGATGACCATAAAAATTTGCTTTCATTGCAATCAGATAGGTGAGATGGCTTCCCTGATTCTAGATGAGGTTTAAAAAAAACAAGAGATAGGCTATGTCCCATTAATCTCAATTAAGGCCTAATCTAAAGTGATGTTCTGTAGTCAGACAATTTAGTATTTGTTCAGATACCATGTGATTTAGCTTTTTTGTTGGAGAATTTACCTTTTGGCTGAACTTGGAAATTTGTCTTATAAATTGTTTCTCGATTCCTTGTCATCCACATTCTGCTTGGGATTATGCCTTGCTCTCCAGCTCTCCTCATAAAACAGCATTTGGGGGTTTCTGGTGGATTCCCTTGCCATTGCATAATGGAGTGAGGCAGCAGAGAGTCTGGGAACTGGAGCTGGGTCCTGCCCTGCACAGCAGTGGGTGAAGCTTGCTGGTTTCTCATGCCTGGGGAATGCTACCAGCCAGCAGCTAGGAAGCCTTGCAGATAAATAATTGAGTCCAGCTGGCACACACATGGGAAACATGAAAAGCCTGCCAGAATGACACCATAGGAGAGGTCACTCAGGAATTGTGGCTGGACTTATGAGGGAGGAAAGTATCAGGATTTTATCCAGATACAGTCCGTACATAAAAAAATACCTTACATAAATGTGTACTAAAGGGCTTTGGACTATCTGGGAATTAATTTCAGCTGAGTTCTTGCAGAGAGTATGAAGAAAAATGATATAAGGTAGTATTTTGAGATTGAAGAGAAAGCTGCCTTGCTGCAGAAAACAGCAGGCACTGGACTCTGCTGTTGCCATGGATGCTCAAGGTTAATCTTGTTCAGTATAAGTTTGAAGCTCTTGGTTTCTTATTTAATGTGTTAGTATTAACTGAGAATGTTTTCCAGTTGCAGCTAATACTGATTTTATATAGTTTCTGATGTTTGGGAAGGAAGAGTTCTAACTTCAGAATGTGGGTAGTTCAAGCATCTCTAAACTCCTGTTAAAAGGCTCTAGATGCTATTTACGTCTTCCTTTTCTTTTCTTTTTTTTTTAAGTCTAGCTCTCTTAAGAATCTGGCCCTGCATTTGTCTACATTTGATATGAACTACACTTTACCTTATCATTTGCTACTAATTTTCATCTTCCTCCTTTTTCTGTTTAGAGAATCATGATTTTGACCAATGTATTTCACTCATGCTTACAATCACATCCTCCAGTCTACAAGCACACAGTGTGATTGGCTCCAGTTTAAGACTGATTCTCTCTTCAAGTGGGCTAATGGTTTATACTACCAGACTTCTGAGGTCAAGGCAGCTTCTGATTCAGTTCTGCCTTTGTGTGGCTCCAGACAGCATGAAAACTTAGGTCACTGTGAGAAAGTTGGAGTAAAACAAATATGGGAGCCTTTTTTTTTGGTCCTTTTTGTAGGTTTTGGTGGTTTGCCTGTTCAAGAAAAACATGCATTAGATTCATTGAACAAGAAAATACACAAAATATTTGGGAAATAAGAATGTAGAGTCCTTACCAAGCTCAGACTGGGTTGCTTAAGCTGTGCAGTCATGGGAGAACAAAGATGCTGTGGGGAGATTGCCAGAATCCATTGCAAAGCGATTGTAATAGCCATCTTCACATTTTGCCTATAGCTGATGGAAATTTAGTACTCTAGCAAGTGAGAAGATGAATGATTAATAATGATCTCAGTAAAATATGGAGCATTTTTTTAATCTGCTTTGAATGCTAAGATCCTGAAGCAGAAGAAACAGCTCAGTAAACATACAGGAATCTATTTTCTCCACAGCAGACTGATGAAAATGTATCAGATTGTGCTGTCTGCAATTTCACTGCTGCTGTCTCCTCAGCTAATTTGAGAGACTTGGATCTTCAGGCATTGTAGCAATGGTGATGGCTACACAGTCTGCTGCAGACAAAAGTGTGATTTTTGTCCCCCAAAACACTGAGATACAAACTAAGCATTGGATTTGTAGCATATTTTTTATGTTATTTTGTTATAAAGGTAAGCACTTCAAAGGAATTTTAATCACATTGATTTTCTTACTGGAAGTGAAAGAGTGCCATGTAAAAAATTAGTTTTAGTGATGTTAAGTTTTAACATGTGTATCTTTCAAATCCTAAATGTACTAATCCTTTTCCTGTACTGATGACCTGGCAGTCCTGTGTGGTTATATCTTGCTAAAATAGCTTAATAGCTACATATAATCTGAAAACTTGAAAGAGTTAATAAGTCTAGATCGTCAGCTCCCTGGAAATTTATTAATTTAATTTTATTTTACTTAATTTTAAGAATAGTGTATTATTTGAATATTTAAAGTTCAGCACGTGCTTTGCTGAACTATGACTTGATTATGACTATGGGAGAATATTTTATTACATATGCAGAGATTAGTCTGAATTCATTAGTCTTCACTCCTTTCTTGCTTATCGTGTAGAGCTTAGGACAAGTTTTAGTTTCTCCTTGGGATAAATATAAATCTTGATGGTAAAGCTGTGGAGGATTAAACATTTTCTACTGGGTTTGTGTGGCCAGGTTTTGCAGTGGAGGGGTTGGTGACAGGACTCTGTGGCTTCTGTCAGCAGCTGTGCGTGCTAGAAGCTTCCCCTGTGCCATTGAGTCCAACAGAGCCAATGCCAGTCAGCTCCAAAATGGACTAGACTGAACAGTCTCACACTGGAGAAGTTCATGGAGGATTGTCTTCCATGGGAGGGACTGCACAGTGGGGAAGGATAAGAGTGTGAGAAGTTTTCCCATTGAGCAGGAAGGAGCAGCAGAGACAACGTGTGAGGAATTGACCATGGCCCCGTTCCCAGTCCCACAGTGCTGCGTAGGGAGGAGAGAGAGAATTTGGCAGTGAAGTTGAACCAGGGAAGAAGGAAGGAGTGGGGGAAAGGTGCTTTTAAGTTTTGTTTTTATTTCTCAATTCCCTTCCCTGATTTGATTGGAAATAAATTAATTTCCTCAAGTCAAGTCTGTTTTGCTCGTGATGGTAACTGGTGAATGGTATCTCCTTGTCCTCATTCTCAACCATGAGTCTCTTGTTACATTTTCTTTCCTCTGTCCAGCTAAGGAAGGGAGTGATAGAGTGGCTTTGGTGGGCACCTGGCCTCCAGCCACAACTAGTTACTGTATTTGGCTAAAGATGAAGGTACCTCTTTCTTCAGTTTGAAATGATGCTGCCTGTGACTAAGTTATTTGGTTTAGTGTCCTGTCTTGTTTTGCAAGGACACATCAAAGAAGGCTAGAGATCAAGGGTAAACTGAAGAAAGTAATTGGTGAGTACGTGCCAAGAAGAATACCAAAGGTCTTGAAGAGAGCCATGGGAGAACTCTAGTTGTCTACAGAGCTGTTTTTCCTATGTCCAAGTGAATCTTACACAAATTTGATGTGCCTTGTAAAGGTATAACACAGGACTTTGAAGAAGCCTCTGCCCTTCTGAATGAGGAGGCACAGTGGCCTGTGTATATCTCAAACAACAGAAGGCTGTACCTCTCTTTAGGCCAATTAACTGAACCTCAAATATAATAGTCAGGGAACTCATATGTGGGCTTCTCCCATTCTTCTTTGTTTTTCTGATGTCCCTATACCTAAGGAGAGCTGACTGCTTGTCCCCTTCCCCTCCTCTGGTGGAGTCTGCTGGGGCTGCTGGTGCACAAACCAGGCCTGGGGGCTTGATCTGTCATGTCACTGCTCTATAAAACTGGCTTCTCCATAAGCACTTTTGTTCCCTCACTGAGGGACTTTTCTGTGGAGAACTAAACAGTCATCTCACATGTAAGATGTGCAGTCCTTGTAGACTCAGGATTGTGAGAAAGAACTGCAACAGTATTTGATAAAGGTTATATCTTGATAAGGATGTGTATCTTGTCATATTTCTGATATATCTTTATGAAACTTTTTTTCTCTGCAAAACCTCTTATGCCATTATCCTAAGCTAATCAGGAGTAAATGAAAGAAAAAAAAAGTTGAAGAGGATTAGTTATGTAGGCTGGAGAAAATATATTCATAGGTATATAGTGTCAATTCTTTAATCATATATTCTGTTATGAAGTGAAAGGACAGCTATATGACTTAAATTACACAAAGAAGCCTTCTATTGTGACAAATGTCACTGTATTATATAAACACAGAATGCTAAATTTTAGTAAGATTGAATAAGAAAACTATTAATGTTCTTGAGAATTTTTTTCCAAGTAAAGTCTGGGTTTAGTAAATTTAATCTTCTTCACAGTTTTAAGAAAAATACAGAATAAATCAGATAAAGAAAAGAGAGAAAATATTTAGTATTCTTAAATTCATAGCTATTATTATAGCTTTAAGGAGAAGAAAAATATTTATATATATTTGAAGTATTTCTGTGGGGTTTTTTCCCAGTAAATCAACTTGGGGAGATTATGTATACAGAACTATCTTGATGAAATTTACCAAACTAGATGAGCTCTAGCCATCCTTACACAAAGAGCTCTATTAAAAAGTCTTCTATAATTTTAATAACATATCATGCAGCTATTTAATGACATTTTGATATCCTAACTGCTCATTGAGTATTTACTCCCCACTGCTTTTCATAGCTCATATTGCCAACAGCATGTTTTCTGTAAGTCAAACTGTTTCTGTCACCATTTTGAAAGAAAATATAGGCAAGCCTCACAGTAGGATATTTTGAAATATTTGGTTAAGGGGAATAGTCTATTGAACAGTCATCTTTTTAAGGTAAGAGAAAATAAAAATTAGTTTATGAAGAGTATTGCAACAAATTCATTTGTATCAGACTAAATATAAAAGATGTAATAAAAACCACAAAAACTGAGCCAGCTGTCAGATGTGTTTGCTGTACATACAAGTTATTGTTGCTGAAAATCTCTGAACAATTTAGCTTTAGAAAAGGCTTCCTTTGCCCAGTAACAGTTGTAATATCGTAAGGTCTTGTACCATTTTGTTTTAATTTAGAGGCAATTTCTCACTGATGCCCTTAAATTAACTTTTCTGGCTTCTTCTGGCCTTTCTTTATTTTCTTTCTTCCCTCAGCATTTGATAATTACTGTAACACGTCTGCCAAGGAAAATTTAAAATAATGAACTTTCTCAAATACTCCCAATGCTGTCCCATCACAGTGCTCACTGCTGGGGCTGTTCAGGCTGGAGCTACTCCTACAGACAGAGAAGACATCAGTGGGATGAGATGTTCTCCATGACATACTTTAGTTTTTGTACTTCTCTAAGTTCATAAATCGCCCTGATTTTTGATCCATGAGATCAGGTACTTTTCTGAACTTTTAGAAAATACGTGAAGAATAGAAATTAGCCACAACTAGCATGTGGGGGGTTTTCACATCACTTGTCTTGAAGAAGAATTTGTGTATCTAGAAATTAAAGCCTACTACTTCCTTCTACAGTAGGACTCCTTCCCTTCTTTTTTTAGTTCTCCTGAATGAGTCTGAAATGTCATCTCTCCCAGCTTGCGTGCATATGATCCCTGGCACAGTTGTGCATTTCCACAGAAATTTGGTGGAATTTCACCTGTCATCTTAGCTTGTTTGCTCAACTTTGAATACTAGCTGCTCATCATTAGGGCCTGATTTATCTGTGACCATGCAGTGGAAGCAGAGCAAGAGCACACTAGGGCTCTCGCCCATATTACAGACAGCATCATGGTAAATCTCCGGTGCCAGAGCAGTGCCAGGATGCAGAATTTGGTTCTCCTGGAAGCACAGAGGACTGCAGAGGAGGGGCAATAGAGTGGAGGGCATGGTCCTGTTATAAATGAATTAGCTGAATTAATTTATACAGAAAGAATTTATTAAAAAAAATAACAAAATAATTTTTCNAATGTTCTCCTTATCTTCCGACATCGATGATCACCGGTCTATCTCTCGTAGATAACAGACTTCATTATTGGTATTACCCTTCAGTTCAATTGCAAATTAACCCCCTTCCTTGTGGCAGCTAGGGTTTTGCAAACCCCAAGACACCTTAACTTACTGATACAAGTTACAAGTTTTACTGGGACAAATCATACGTTACAGGTGTAAGACATGAGTTTCTTTAATATCACTCATCATAAGTTAATGGCACGAATTATTCTGATATCACATATCACAGTCCTCTGCTTGAGGACCAGCCTGTGGGGCTGAGTGTCTGCGGAGGAGCAGCGTAGTGAGGAGTTGAGTCCCTGGGTAGTGTGTGAGCTCTTGGGGCCACTCGGTCACTCCTGTGCTTGAATGCCTTGCACTGTACCACTGTGTTTGCCAAAGCTTCAGCCTGAAACAGAATTGATGATATGCAGTGGCACCAAATTGGAAATCAACTTAATTTGTAATGTACTGCCGTTCGGTTTAGTGTCCTTATTGTCCAGTGAAGAAAGACAATGCACCTAATCAATATCAGTGTTGTAAGCTGAAAAATGTCACTAAGCCTGACATTGTTCATTATGGTGGCACTGATACAATATGTTGCTGAACAGGAATTCACATTGCTGAACAGGAATTCACATAGAAGTCTTTTATGTATTCCTAAATAATTAATATGCATAGATTTTGGAAATTAGCTAATACTTTCTAGGTGAAGATAATAAATGTGTTTTAATAATTCTTTTCTTCCTACCACTTGATTTATCAATTCTTAAAATATTGAATTGCAAATGCATTATGGCTTTTTTATGTGTGTCTCTTTCATGAGAGCTGCTAGTACATTTTGTTTTTCTGTTGAGTTACATGACTTAGTGACAATCCTATTTAGTCAGGAACTTTGTGCATCATCCAGTGAAATATTAAAAGCTTTTAACTATTAAATGATTTTATGTATATGCAGCATGCAAAACACATCATACTGTTCACTAAGCAAATTATTTTGCCATTTTTATTAGTAGAAATCTAAAATAAATAATAGATTAGTTTATAAATCCTTTTGTAGACCTATTTAGCATAATAGCTCTGTTAATCATAAACAGAAAGAAGGGGTATTTGCTAAGACTGCTATACTTACTGAAGAAAAAAGAATAGTAGTGCTGTGTTATATGCCAACCTCTATGTTAAAAATATGTCTTTAGAGAACAGGAAACACAGAAAAATCTGTGAAGGAGTGAAGTTAATTAGTTATAGTGGCCTTTTTAATAATGTATCCATGACAATTCCAGGAAAAGACACTGAAATAGAATTCAGTTAATGGAATTCTTGTACTAAGCATGTTACTGTATTTAATTTAGGCAATGGCATTGACAGTTGATTTCTTTAAGAGATGAATAAGTGATACGATACTTTATACTGAATTCCTTTAAATCTGCACTACTTCTTTGAATTTCAATTATAGTTCAATGTTAGCTACTCTTTTTCTGCATATTTAACTGTAAAGAAACCTCATATGTGAAATATATTCTATTTTCAGTGATCTTTTCCATCCTTTTCCTCTTTGGTAACTTTAGGTTTATGTAAGCATGTAGCCATGAAAGAAAAAAATGAGAGTACAATCCAGTTATTTTGATATTTAAATACATTTTTTCAATTCAACTGATAACCTGAGTTATCATTACAATGCAGTGCTCACCTCTTATATGAATAGCTTAAATTGCAAAACTGTGTTGGATGAGTGCAATCACAATTGTCACATTAATGTCACACAGCTATTCTGTGCTAACCTTTTATTTATTCTGGGAATTTTATTAATTCTGGGAATGAACCAGTGCATTTCAAATACATTTCTCTCTTGTACATGATTTTTTATGATTTTGTCTGTGCATATACGTGATATGTGCATCATTTTTCAGTATATATTTACTTTAAGACTGTCTTAAAATAAAATAATTGCCATTTATATATTTTCAGATTTTAAAACTATATTTTCTACCTAAATGAGCACTTCTGAATTTCATAACTAATACAGACCTTTACTGGTTATTTACTAGCTCTGTGAAAGAAAACACATACGGGATGTTTTATCTGTATCTGGAGCTGCTGTTTCAGCTATCAAACTAATGGAACTGTAATGGAACACTTAGTAACAAAATTGATGGGCTGCATTCTTTTTTTTTGTCACTGGATCTGTGTGGCTCCATTAGGTCTGATTTCTTCAGTTACAAGAAGAAAGAACGATGAATATGCTGGCTCTTTGCTAAGTGTTAGAAAGGAATCTATCACTTTTTGTATTCGAGCTAATTGGCACCTTGTTAGGTGCCAGCTTCAGTGAGCTGATATAAGTTAGAGAACACCTATTCTGGTATCGGTTTCTTTACAAAATAATTTATTGATTCTACTGTTTGTGTTATTCTTGGACTCATAAAAGAAGGAGGTGAAGGATATTTATTTCCTCTGTCACTGTTCATTATCACAGACATTTCTACTAGAGGAAGTGGTTTCTCTGGGATTTTACTGTAATCCACAGGATTTTATTTTTATTGAGCCCTTTTCCTACTAGTGCACTTGATAGTACTTGTTTCAAGGTTCAACCATGTACAAAAAATGAAATGTAATAGCAATCATGTTTACTTTCTATTAAAGTATGGATTTTTTTGAGAGATTAATTTACTGGGACAATTCTCTGTGAGACCATTTTACAACTACCACCTAATATCAAAACCCAGTGCCACAACCTTTCTTAAAGACATGCAATATAATTTGACACAGATAGCTGTTTCAGCCTTTATATTTTTGTTAAGGCTATGGCTGAAAGACTGTGTAGTTGCATAAGTATTTCTATGTTAAGGATTTCTTTTGATTTTGGGGGCTGAAATATTCTTGAACTTCTTCTCACCTTTTTCATCAACCTGGTCCCTTTGCACAGGTTTCAACATCCGTGCAAATTTGCCATTCCCAGTCTTTAAAAATATCAGTATCATCAAACTTCAGCTGATTGGCTGATGGAATGTGGGTAGTGAACTACTAGATCTGGAAAAATTTCTTGAAACTCGATGTCTGCTGGAATGGGGCCATGTCTAAATCACTCAGGGTTTTGCCATATTAGAGGATTTTTCATCTTATGTGTATTGGCAGAGCCTGTCTCAGAACTGGCAAGTATCCAGCCATCAAAATATAGTCCAAACCGACCTCTCCTGCTCCAGAATTACTCCTGACCACCCCCAATGAGTTTGTGTTACGAAACAGAAAATTTGAAAAGGAAATTTCATATATAGGTGATGTTCCATAGTGCCATGTGAAAGGCTATGTATAAAGCTTCTTAGCTAACCTGCATGTGAAGGAAAAAAATATGAGAATATATTACGTCAGAGAACAGAAAACATAATTTGAAACACTGTGATTGTTTCTATTGCTTTATCTTTTGGTTTGAGAAAATGTTAGTTTCTTTTGTTTGCATGTTTATCACTGGTCATGACGTTTGAGAGGCTTGTGCAATATTGCTAGAATATAAAATACTACAGCAAAAGTGACTACAAAACCAGACTGTCCTCTTAAACTGTAGTTTTGTCACTGTTGATGAAATTTCTCAAGTACACAGGTAGCGTGGCACTTGTTTAGTTCTATTTCTAGTTTGTTGGGTAGCTATTATTGTTCTCTTTCAGTGGTATTTTAGAGGATTTGCACAATTTAAACATTTATTGAGACCAGAAGAGAGAAGTGTTGACTATTTGCTAGGCTGAAATATGACAAAACAAGATCATCTTTTGTCTTCAGAAGTATATTCATACCTAAGCACTTTTTCTAGCACACCCTCACAGAGGATTTTTTGTTTGACTAATGTTAAGGGTTGCTGCTGTGCTTTATTATTTTCTTAATATTATCTTTGTTTATTATTGTATTCTGCAACTGATCTAGACATTCCAAGATTTCTAATTTTACACTTTGAAATGTGATTATTATGTCATCTGTTACAAAGATGTAAGTGCTATATGTACTTTTCATGTTTTTATTGAAATAACTAAAATTTCAGTCACAATCCCCCTAAGTCAAAATACATAGTTAGGAAGTCATGAAACAGTCCATTTAATTTTCTAATTTTGATTGTTTTAGAGTTTTTTAATGGAGGAAATAGTGAAATATGTTTATTAACATTTCATTAAAATCACCACATCGGTTTCAGAAAAACATGAAAAGAATATCAAGTGAGGAAAAGAAAGATATCTTTACTTTGCAGCACTTAATGGGAATTTATGTAGCCTCAGAAAATTAAAAGTAATGTGAAAACTTTGTTGTGACCATACCATGAAAATTCCATTATGTGAGAAGCCATTGAGTCACAGCTACATTAAAATCACAACATTTTCCAGTATTTTACTGGCTGTTAACAGGGTTAGCTCAGAGAATGATAATACCCTTTGCATTACAAATGATCAAATTAATACACAAGTCTCATCAAAACAGTTTAAAAATGTCACACCACCACTTTCAAGTATCTATTTTTACCTCAGTGGTTATGCTGCCCCTTTGGGTCCCAAGGTTGGCAGTACCCATCCTTCTCAAAAAGACATGAAAATTGTGCTTTCATGAGTTGTTGGCACCCTGAATTCTTCACTAGG
The DNA here is from genome assembly GCA_013400495.1 of Nicator chloris. Classification (NCBI taxonomy): domain Eukaryota; kingdom Metazoa; phylum Chordata; class Aves; order Passeriformes; family Pycnonotidae; genus Nicator; species Nicator chloris. Next base: position 121,288 of record WAAE01002172.1, on the reverse strand, counting down.
AGAATTTTGATGTCAATGATTTCTTCTTTCTCAATTCCCACTAATGTAGCACATTTTCTATTTTTTTTCCTTATCCTTTATTCATTTTCACTTTGTGTCTCTATTTATTACATATTTTATTCTGTGCTAGTATATCCCTTGTTATTCTCCACTGTTTTTTCTCTTTGCTCACCTTAAAACCTTTTTGATGGTCAATTGTATTTTTTAATGAACATTGCTAGGTTTTTTCAGTCTGTTTTTCTTATCCCACGAGTATGGTCCTATATGCCTCATTATTATTTGCAAATCACAAATCACAAATATTTCATCCTATACAGAATATTTACTTTTTAATGTATATGAAAAAACTCTGACTATACCACAACATTATGCAAATATAAGCAAATACAAGTGGTATAAGCAAAACTGTAACAAATTAGTCAATATCTCCTGATCATTAGAAAATTTGTTGTAGTTAAACAAGCCGAATCAAAACTCCAGGCAGGAGAGGTAAATTCAGACAAATCCTGAGAAATTAATCTTGAGGCCTTGCAGAGCTGATACAAGGTTTTGTTACTGGCAGTGGTTATACCGAATTGCAGGGCTACTATACAGTGGTGCTAACATCCACACATTTTTGCTTTGTGTCTTTGTGTTATTACATGTCTGGAATTGTTCAAAATGCATGTGAATGTGACACGTGGGGATATGGTTTAGTGGTGAAGAGTGACTTAATGGTTGGAGTCAATGATCTTAGAGGTCTTTGTCAGTCTAAGTAGTCTTTAGTTCTATGGTTCTATGGTTATTACTTCCAAATAGAAGACTGACAAGTTAGGAAGTCTAACTTTTTCTAAAGTTTTAACCATTTGGATTTTTCGGTTCCGCAGTGGTGTTTCTCAGGGTATATTTAGTGGTGTTCTTCGTTTTTCCAGAGTTGTTACAGAATTTGAAATCTTGGCTGTTTAAAGTACAGCAAAATAAAGAAGGCTTAAGGAAAAAAAGAAGAAAGGAAAAATCTGTGGGGAATGTCCCTAAACCAAACTGAACTCATGACTAGGAGCTACAGCACTTGAATTTAGCTGTTTGGATAGACTTCATATTCTCTGGGAAAGCTAAGAATACCCTTGTTAGGGTGTGGTGGTTTCATGCCAGCCAGCAACCCAGCAACTGCTTGTTCACACCCCCACCAGCAGAATCTGGGAGAGACTTGGAAGGGTAAAAGACAGAAAATTTGTGGATTGAGATAAAGACGGTTTAATGGCAGAAGCAAATGCCAAGCACACAAGCAAAGTGAAACGAGGAATTAATTCACTGCTTCTCTCTGCTGTCTCAGGGAGAGCAGGGCCTCATCACATGTAGTGGTGACTTGAAAACTCAAACACCATCACTCCAAGCCTTCTCTTTTTCCTACCTTTCCCAGCTTTACATACTGAGCATGATGTCATATGGTCTGGAATATACCTTTGGTCAGTTGGGGTGACCTGTTCTGGCTGTGTCTCCTTCCAACATCTCAGTCATCCCCAGTCTCCTTGCCAGTAGCAGTGGCAGTACAAAAAGCAGAAAAGGCCTTAGGTCTGTGTAAACCCTGCTCAGCAATAACAAAAACATCTCTATTTTATCAATCCCATGTCCAGCACAGGTCCAAAACACAGTCTAATGCCAGCCACAGTGCAGGGAATTAACTCTACCCCAGCCAAAACCAGCACATAGGATCACACTCTTATTTGGACTTTCCCTTTTCTTGAGATCCAAACCAAATAGCTGTCATTTCCATAGACATTTTGATGTGCTGCACTGTATGCTACATGTATACAGACTCTTGAACAGTCTGAGTACTACTTTTCCCATTTCCATGATGTGTTTTAAAACCAGAGGAAGTGATAAGACTTCACACTAATAAAGGTGGTTTATCCAAGCCTATTAGGACAAAATGAGCAGGATTGTTGTAAGTACCACTGCAGATAGCACTATCAGTCTTAGGCTTATCTTTCCCTAATGCAGTGCCAAAACTAATCAGTTTCCATACAGCTAACATACTAACAACAAGCAGACACTGAGGAAATATGCTTTTAGCACAGTAACAGTGTCAAAACAATTTTATTAATTCGAAACTTACTTTGCAGATAAAACTGCTGTGTTAACGAAGTGACTTCTTCATTTTTTCAACTTAATATTCAAAGATTAAAATAATTTTAAACAGCTCAGCTTAGAGTGGCTGATGTTGCCACAGCAAGAATAATAAATAGGTCATAATGTAGAAATAACACCCAACAATTTAATTGCTGGTATCACTGTGATGGAAACGAAACCTGTTCCTCAAAGAATTTATGCCTCTAAAGTACTGATTTTTCTTATAGCTAAGACAGTGTTTCAAGGGGATAAACATCTTTTCTTATGTAAAGGGAGAAAGTAATATATATAAGTGACGTGATTGATTAACAGATTATCTCAGTATTTCACTGTTACAACAGAAAGTGTAGCTTTTTAGTTCGCTCTTCTGAGTTCATTCATATATAACCTTGATGAGGGTAAATCCATTAACAGGGGCAGGTTATTCTCTGCAACAATTCTGTTCTTCCTCAGTGAAATTCATGGCTGCTCTGGGAAGTACAGAATAATAATAGGCAATGGAAAAAAGTTATTATGGTTGTTTGCAGAAGTCAAACATCAAGGTGCTTTTAAAGTGAACCTTTAAGTTATTATAGAAGAAGTCCTATATAGCATCAGTGTAATTTGTTATTTTGCAAAGGCTCCCATCACCAAACAATATCTGTTTTTTCTTTTTAACTCTAGTCATGTTGTAAATCATGTTTATAGGAGGGAGACTTCTTTATTAGTTTCAAGGTAGATGATGGTCAGTAGAAGTAATCCTCTGGGCAAGATTATTCCCAGCCTTAGCTTAAAATATGTTTTGATTCATTTATTATATTCTCAGTCTGTTTGCAGACCTCCTGCTGACATCAGTAACAAGCAATGTACTGAGAAAAACACAGAGCTTTGAAAATTAGATGTTATTTGTGTTTGAAAAGAGTATTCAAACATTTTTTCTCTGTACTAATGCTGTCACATTTTATATGCAGCTGTGGGATTTGCTGTGGCTTTATATTTTGGCACCAGCCTGTAATGTGTGTGCTATCATGCTGTATGCTTAGGGAAAAAAACCCAACATGGTAATATTACATTTGCAGCTCACTTTATGGGCTAATTAGGATAAAGGATGTTGTGAATTCCATAAATATCAACCAAATTACACAAAAGTGTGTCAAGACATTAAAAAATGTTGCTCAATGCTACTGAAAAAGAGTCGTCACTTAACAGCCTGTCTTTTGCTTAAATACAGGAAACAAAACTGCAAGAGATCTGGCAAAAAAGTGGACCCTGCAAGGGATCAAGCAAGTGAAATATGATACTAGACTTCAATTCAGTGATCCACTTCAGATTCTTTTAGATATCATGGGTTATTAAGTAACCAAATTATATTCAAGTAATTCAGCACCTGCTTCATCAAGCTGCAGAATATGGAATTAGATATATACCACTTCAGCTTCACTGATTTGATTATGTAGTAGGGAGAGACTGGTGAATATACATTAATCCTATGAAATTAAATCAAGAAAATTAGCTGAGGATATTCCTAGGGGCCTATTTGATATCTATTTGCATAAAATGCTGAGTTACCTGCTTACTAAAATCACTTTTTTTTTTTTTATGAGAAATGGAGTGGAACTGAGTTTACATAGGAATTTAAGCAGCAAAGTACAAGTTCAAACCAGAAATCCATTTAATTCCTGGCTCTTACAACAGCCAATACCAGATCATTGAAATGTAAGAATAAAGCAAGAATACATTTTTTCCCTTGGTGGTTCCTAATATGGAATACAGAGACTATACTGTTTGTTTTTGTTCAATTACCTGTAGTGGACTTTGCTTCCATCATTACTTTTTGCTATTTGGATCCTGTATATTGTATGCAAGTATGCTGTAATGCTGCAAATACTGAAAAGCATTTCGTTTTTGTTGACTTAAAAAATTCTTTAGGATAATATCATTGATGTGTCCTTGTTCTTATGAGAAATAATTACATAAGAGTCAAATAAGCCTATGCATTTTTTTAATCCATGCCATTACAAATTCTGTAGACATATAACGCTGTTGTCTGTTTAGGAGTCTGAATTATTCACTCTTTCACAGACACAGACACAGACGTTCCAGTATTTCTAACCATGATTTTGTCCTGTTTATAACTTTTCTGTTGGTGTTGGATGCTTATTACATGCTACTTTCTCTAAAAGTCTAAACAAATAATTTAAGATGTAGAAGTTTATGCTGCAGGCTTTTCAAATTAACTGAGATTAACACCATGCAAAATGATTTAATTTTAGTGTTAAGTATGGACTGTCTTACCTCAGTCTGAAATTGTGACTGTTCTATTTTTACTCTTAGTCTAGCCATTTTCATACCATATATGAAAAGTGTCTTGTTTATAATTTACTTACGACTTTCTAAGCAATTCTGTTTTCTATACTATGTTATCTCTGATTCATTTATAAGCAATATCAGAATTGAATTTTATTTTGATTTATTGAAGTAAAATATCAGTGAAGTAAAATTACTGAAGTAAACAATAATAAATAATAAGATAGTAAAACATGTTTGAAAAACATATGAATTAGGTTTAAGTAGTCCTAACACTTCAAAAGTTTTTGATCTGTAGAGAAATACATTTTCATCCTCAGGGAAATCTTTACCATTCACAGTAATTTTCATTTTTGGTTGAAGACAAAATGGAGTTTTGAAGGAGAGTGATAAATAGTAAACACAGTATGTTTAGAAAAGCCAGTATCCTGCTGTGGTTAGTACATATGGCTCAAATCCAAGACACAGATTCTGTTGAACTTATTCAAAATAGATACTTGAAATTTGTTCTCTGGACCCAGAATAACTAATAGCCAAAAAGCTTTATGTGAGCAGATTTTTTTTTCTTGAAAATGAAAAAGAAATTCTTAGTTTTTTGCTACAGACAGTACATTTCAGCAAGATGGTTTGAGTTGCAAAAAAATGTTTTATCAAAAAAAAAAAAGGAAAATAGATTGTTACTAAAGACATTTCCCCTCATTACATGCATGAGAGAGTATTCACTCTTCTGCTTTGTATTCTCCCACTGCTCTAACAAATCATCACGTGCTTTGTATTTTTCACATAGTGATCTATTTGCATTATCTAATAGCACCTCTGCTTTATATTTTGGTTGCAGGTTTCTCTTGGACTTCTACATGCCCGAGCTACTCATATTCTCTGGCCTCCACATCGCTGGCAGAAGTTACAGCCAATGCTACCTCCGGAGCGCAAACCACTGCACAGAGAGCAAGAGTGATCTGAATGTTCAGACAGGAAAACACTGACACGAAGTTCAACCAGAAAGAGTTCCGTGGTTATACCATGACCCGTAAGAGCTTTGCCAAGTTCTTTGACATCAGTGTCACATCAACAAATACCTGTGACATCTTAATGTTACAATGCCACCAGAAATTCTTCATGTTTCTTTTGTTTGTTTGTTCTATTGTTTGGTGGGTTTTAAAAATCTCCAACCTTAGGGCATTGTATATTAATTCAGTTTGAAATAATTGGTTGTAGAAGGACTGAATGTTCATTTTTTTTCTGGAAGCAATAATATGCTTGGCTTATGTTTGTATCTGTACTTCTCTGGACAAGAAACTATTAAAACCTTCAATAAACTATTTTGATCTTTTACATTCAGCTCATTTCTTTTGTAACTGCATGTTAACTTTATTAATATTGATTGCATATGAAAAAAGAAAAAACCACCCAAAACATATATACTTTGGATTGTCCTATCATTACTAGTAATGAAGAATCAGTACTTCTATAGGTGAAAAGTTTTTAATGCAGCTTATTTCCATTATTAAACTGAGGACGCATTACTTATTTCTATTTTCTTTTTCAGGATAAAAATAATTTGTTTTATATAAATATTCCCTGTATATCTTTCTGAATTAGATATTCAGTCAAAATTACAAATGATATTACATTATCTAAAGGCAGTGTTTAATTAATTTTTCTAGTAGAGTAAATCTGCTAGTACTGATTGCCACATTTCTTTGAAACTATGTAATTAGATAAGAAATATACAATTAATATCCTAGTATATAGTTAATATTATAAATACACTCTGAATAGGCAGTAAAGCTTCTGCAGACATTATAAGTGGAAGTAACTTGGAAAATGACACATTTTCAATGACAAATCAAGATGAGCCAGCTTATGTTCATATTTACTGAATTTTACTTCACGTAGGCTAGTACTTAAACAATTTAACAAACCACACAAAAGATCTTTTAATATTTTCAGCTAAAAACATGCAATCATCCGAACTTCAGGCAAGATTTAAGTCTACAGCTCTTTGAACACACACATCTGCCTTACGTGTTAGATGATAGCTTCAATCACTCTGAAAACTATCTATTACAATCTAACTTTCTTCTTAAATGCTCCAGCTCTGTAGACTCTCTGAATACTTTATTGTCTATGTGTCAGGATCTTTGTTCCAAAAAGGTGTTCTACTGGTCTCTGAAATCTCTTAGTTAAACTAATGCAGTTTTAATGTTTGGGAATTACTGCAGTAAATTCAGAATTATTCAGTGACAGGAGGAGAATCCAGGGAACTACTTGCCTATAAGCCTGCCCTTGTGCTGGGGAATGTTATGGAACTGATTATCTTGAATGTGATCACCTGGCCAACGAGAGGGTCAGGCTCAGCCAGCATGGGTTTAGCAATAGCAGGTCCTGTTTTACCAACCTGATCACATTTTATGACCGGGTGACCTTCCTAGTGGATGATGGAAGAGTTGTGGATATTTACATGGACTTAAATCTTTGATGCTGTCTCCCACAACATTTGCATGGGCAAGCTGGCAGCCCAAAGCTTGGACAGGTGCTCTCTTCACTGGGTTAAAAACTGTATTCTTCTGTCTATATTTTTCCACACTTGATCCTTCCCAAACCATCCCCATTTTACTGATTTGGATCCCCTGAACACCCCAGAAGTCTTGTGCAGTACTGAAATGCTCTGCCCTGCACTCCACAGCAAAACCTGTACCCATGGGCAAGTCTGCCAGGGGACCTGGCCAGCCTCCCCTCTAAATCCTAGTGTTGCTGTACCCAGTAGGGCAGATCCAGGGGCCTCAGTGCTCCTTCATAGCTATGGGGTGAGACTTTCACAGTTTGATGACTCATGTAATAGACACAAAGGAAAAATCATGGTGTTATTTGGCTTCCCACAGCTTCCATTGTTCCTTTGGGCTCCTTTGTCTGTGTGAAGACCTGCTCATTATCACATAACATACAGGCTATGAGAGTGTAAATGTCCCAAGTACTCAAATGTGACATGCCTCAAGGAATATTTATTCACCTATATTTGCATACATATATTTATAAATATTTTTGCATTTATATGGAGATGTATGTAGGATATACATGATGACATGATGGAATAGAGAATATACTCATTGAGTCTGAAGATTATTGTAAAGACTGTAACTTTGGAGAACAGTATTAGAGTGCAGTGATCTGAATTTGATAATGAGCAGAGAGTCTGGTGGAATAATTACCCATATGCATGTGGATTATGTTAAAAGAAAATTTAGGTATTGTAGTGGATTGTAGTTGAGCATGAGGCAACAATATGCTGAATAAGGAAAATACATGCTTTTTAAAGAGCAGTACGGGCTGTAAACAAAGCAAACAATATTCCTTCTACATTCATGTATTGTGTGATTTTACGAACCAGGTACAAAAAAAAAATGAGGACAACTGGAATATTTAGAAAGACAAAAGAAAAATAGAGAGAAACCAAAAAAATGAGAAATGTTGGAAGGACTTGGATTTATCATTTAGTCTTCAGAGTCTGAGACAGTCTTCAAAATCATGAAAAATTGCTGTGGATTTCAAGACAATCATTGGTTCTCCAAGTTCATCGTATGGGAGCAGAACTTATAATGCAACATTTGGACTGTTAGATTAGACATATAGAAAGAAATATTTTAATTATTAAAAAAAGAATGAAACACTTGAATAGATTATTTTTTATTGCATGGCTTAAATTTTTTTTTGTCAGGCCTGTTGGAGACAGAAGGATGGATGAACTAGACCTGAGGTCCACATCAGCTATTTTATACATTCTCTGATTAGGTCTTCTGTGCTTGGTGGTGCCTTTGATGCAGGGCAGGCAGTTGCATCAGTATCTAATTCCTTTAGACTGATAATTATGATTCTTTAGATTAGATTCTTTAGCCTAACAGTGTTACAGCACCCTTATGTAACACATTCCTGTAATAAGAATCTAAGGAACCAGTTTCCTGTAAAAGAAGCTATTTTGCTTCATACTGTCATCATATTAATGTGCATGACATTTTACGTTATAGGTTGGTGAATAGAAATAGCTCAATGAAATCATAGTAGATAATTCAGTGCCCAGAGCATGAAGAGCAAACCTTTCTTTTCAAAGCAGAAAGGACCAAGATTGGCACACATGAGCACATATTTAAAGGTGTTGTTATTTAATTGATATATTTGGGTTTCAAGCTTCAAATGTGTAACACATAATGAGAAACCTGTTCTGGGACTAATGAAATCAGTAGCAAAATCCTCATGACCATCATGATTAGCTTTCTAAGGCCTCTTCACAGGCCTTCTGGGTTTTGGTGCTGGCTTATGTCTGTAATGCAATAAGGGATGATTTCATGGGAGTTAAATAAGAATGAGCACAAGTAAGGAGTAAAAATCTAAGAAATGAAAGGATGACAGGATATTTCAAAGCTTGGGGTTTTTTTATGTTTTAGGAGTCACATAAACACCTTCTTATGGCCTGAGAGAGACTAGACTGCCAGATTGCACTTGTAGAGCAAGGAGAGATGTTGCAAAAAGGTCAGGTATTGATACTCTTACTCAAACTTTTTAAACAGGGGGCCGGTTCACTGTCCCTCAGACATTGTCGGGGGCCAGACTATAGTTTGGAAAAAAATGAACAAATTCCTATGCACACTGTACATATTTTATTTGTAGTAATGCACAAAAACCAAGAAAAAGAATACAATATTTAAAATGAACAATTGTAATCAACAAAAACAAATAATATTTCAATGTGAACTATGGGCCTGCTTTTGGCTAATGAGATGGTCAATGTCAGGTTCCATATTTGTCACTGCCAGTCGTAGCATGTGATGCAAGTGTTCATCAGTTAGTCTGGATCTGATTGGAGATTTCAGATGTTTCATTGGGGAAAAAGTCTGCTCACAGACATAGGTGCTGCCAAAGATGGTTGCAATTTTGAGTGCATGGTTCCTGAGATTATGATATGTCTCTGAGAGGAGAGGTGCATAGCCATTAGTAAGGCTGCTTGATTTGAATGCATCTTTCAGCGAGTCACAAGTCTGTAGTTCGGCCAATTCCATTTGGTAAATTGGATCAACAGTTTCACTGTCAACAGAAATGGGTTCTGGAAAAGCTGTATGTCCTGTTCATGGAGATGAAGCCCTTTAAATCGAATTTGAAACTCCTTTTGCAACATTTCTAGTACATCCATACATTTGTTTGGGAGTGCAACTGCTGGTTTTTCTGCAGACAGGTTTTGAGTTGTGGGGAGATGGCAGAAGTTTTCCTCCTTTACTTGGTTAATGAGCAGGTCTAACTTGACTTGAAATGCTTTCACATGTGAATACATATCACAGATGAGCTTCCCCTTTCCTTGAAGCTGGACATTGAAATTGTTGAGTAGTTCTGTTACATCTGTCAGAAATGCAAGGTGCCATTTCCATTCTGCGTCTTTGAGCTCTGGTACTTCTTTGTTTTTAGAAAGCATAAAATCATAAACCTGTGGAAGTAAGTCATAAAATCATTTCAAAACTCTTCCTTGACTCAACCAACGGACTTCTGTGTGGTACGGAATATCTTCACAGGCAACATTTAGCTCAGACAGAAATTCCTGAAACTGTCTGTGGTTTCGTGCATGAGCTCTAATGAAGTTTACACAAGAAACCACAATTTTCAGGACAGAGTCCAGCTTCAATGATTTACAACACAGTGCTTGTTGGTGGATGATGCAGTGTATGGCCGTAGTGAGGAGGAGGAGGCAGAGGAGGAGGAGGAGGAGCAGGAGGAGGGGACAGCGGCAGCGCGGTTTGTAGCCGAGAGGCGCCCCCTGGGCGGGGCAGGCCGAGGATGAGGCGCTGGTTCCAGCCCAGTCCCGGCGGGTGCTTGGGGGCTGCGGAGGCCGGCACACGGGATTAAGTGGCAGGAAGTCATCCGAGGCTGCTTGGTTTCCCGCCGGGGGCTGGGGGGTTCTGTAAATACCGGCAGGCCGCATTGAGGACCCTGGCAGGGCTGTATCCGGCCCACAGGCCGTAGTTTGAGGACCCTTGCTCTTAGCAGACATGCACAACTACATCTGAAAGGGTGACAGAGCAAAGCTGTGTATCTCAGCAGCACAGCCTCATACAGAAAACCAAAACACCAGCTGAGAAAGTGGAAAGCTGCTGTAAGTAAAGAACGATAATCTAATGAATCTAAGGATCTTCAATTACATTGTCAGGATTTCCTGTGACAAGGAAACATCATAGCATAGAAGATGTGCTGAGGTTCATTTCTTCCATCTATTCACCCTTTAGGATAACATAGCTCGATGATGCAACATGAATAGTCACAATCTGTCATTGCATGCACAAAACACTAGCTGTTCAGGTCTGAAGCAATTGCAAAATGAATGATTTAGTGCAGAACTATCCAAGAGAAAAAGGTAAAGCCAAGAAAATAGATTCTGCTTTAGTGAACAGTTTATACTGCCTGGATCCTCAAGTATTAACAGTCATGAAATAATACGCCAGACATTACAGCCACAACTAAGACATATGAACTCAAAGTACCACAGGATAGTCAAGTGATGACAGATATCAGCTCTTCCAATGCAGAATTTCATTTTTACATATCTTTTTGATTCCTTTAGATTTGTTTACCACGGAAATCAGACAGAGCTCTGAACACTCCCAGCATATTACAAGTAGGTCAGCTGTCAGAAGTATCTTTCTGTAGTTGTGTTGCTCAGGTGTCTAGCAGCTGACAAACCTGCATGCTCTTGTGCAACTTTGGTTATCCTTTGGTATTTTACTATAATGTGGATTAATTCTCTCACTTTGGAATATTTTACTATCACTACTATTAAGATCAAAAAAAATTATTACTTTCTTCCTTACCATGTCAACGTGGTCTATTTTTACCATGGTCTATTTAGCATCTTATCCAAGGTCATAAGATACACAAATAAGACAGATTTGGAAAAAAATCCCAGAATTTCCTAGATCACAGTCTACCTATTTATTGTCTGTCATTTACTGTCCATCGTTACCTTGCACAGTTAATGAAAAAATGTACATTTTGTGACATAAAATACAAATCTTAATGAATTTAAAAGATTGGTGAAAAGCAAAGTTCTGAGTAGACAGCCTTCCACAATTGTATGGTGAGAGGAAAAGATGAGCCTTTAGAGCTAAAGTTCCCTGTGGCATTATAGGCTCATAGAATATGTAATGTGGACATAATAGTGGCAAATATCTTAGGATATGTCCTTCCAAAAATACCCAGTTTCACCCCGAACCACTGGATTTGTGAAAATAGCATGCAGCAGCCCTTTCTCACCATCCTATAGAAGCTACACTTTTTTGCAGAAATAAATTGAAATTATTGAAAAAATCTAGAGGACAAAGGCTGCAAGACAACCACATGGCAGTGGCTTAGGGCATAGACTGGGAATCCCAGAGGTAGCAGAGCTGAAGTTCTCATCACTACATCTGTACTCCTTTTCAGTAACTCCTTTGTGTGAATTAAATGCTCAGACTATTAAATCTGGTACCACAACTACAAATCTAATTTCAGTTAGAGTTTTCCCGTGGTTTTTAATTAAAATCTATTGTGTACCTATAGTGGAAGTTTTAGCAGTACAGCTTATGACCCTGAACGCTATGGGATTATTTGTTTGGATTTTAGTTTGTGAAATAAAAGATAAACCAGAAGCTGATTTATGCAACTGCATCTCGAGAGACTTTTAAGCAGAACATTACATAGAAAATATTACCAATACTTAAACTATGTCATCATCCGAATATTTTCTTGATTGAAATTCATGAATTGTGTTACTGGACGAGGGGTTCACCTTTGAAAGATTTAGTAGTTAACACCCCAAAGATGTAGAATATTTTAAAAATGCAGCAGCTGTATCCGAACAGCAGGTTATCCCAGACATACAGTGAAGAAAACTTTAATTTAAAAAAATATTTAATTTGTGATAACTTGTTGAAGCTATATTAACCCACCATATTACGTACTATCTTCCTCTTCCATCCCACTCGCAAATGTCTCAGCATTTTATTTAACATCTAACCTTTTCTCATATCCTCTTATTAAATGTCAAAATTGAATTTTACATCCTTTGGGAGCTAAACATACCCATATTTTTTTCTTACACACATTTCAAGTAATAAATGAAACTTAGAACAGCAATTTTTTGTAGCAATCCCCACAGTTTCATCCATTTGATTACAAGTATTAATCAGACAAATGGTCTTGTTTTCTGTAGGACTTGATTGCCTCGGGATCTAAGATCAGGCTGTAGTACTTAACTTTCTAACCTGCTTTTGATGAGCCTGTAATTAAAAAGATGCATTTCCTTTATTCTCCCTTCTTCCCTCATTATGAATGGATGGTATTTAAGTCTGACATGAAATATCTTAAGGGTTTAGATAAGTAGTCCATTTGTCCAGTAACCTGTTCCTGAAAGGGGTTAGTAAGTTATACTTCCTATAATGAAGAGTTTGGAATAACCTGCCAAAAGGAAAATTACTTTTCAGCCCCAAGCAGTTAGTGATATGCCCTGGGGCATAAAAGTTTAAATTTCTTACTAATCTTATATCTTTTCTAATGTAACTGAACATTCCGCTATCTATATAAATGTTTAGTGCTCTCTTTAACAGCAACATCTGAAAAGTCTGTTTGTAAACAGAAAACAGCTGAGTAAAGTCTGAATGTTTTAACTTCTGTTTACTTGCGCTATCCCCTATGTTAAACTGGGAGCAATTATTGTTGTTGGCATTGGAACCATATTACAATGGTAGCAACTAAATTAAAAAATCAATTATACAAGCAAGTGAAGTCTTTTTATAATATGGGTTAAACACATATAAAAGTAGTACCTAGAAAGTTCAACTAAAATAGGGGTTTCTCTCTCTACAGTTGGTTAAACTTGTTTGGGTCACCGGCCGGCACAATTCCAAATCTTACATTGAATCTTCAATAGCCAGGTGCCAAAAGTGAAAGTGCCTGTTCTTCAGTGGTTTACTTTTTAAAACATTTTGAAAATCAGATGGTTTTTGTTTCAAGTAATCTGAAATGAAATGCCCAACTTGCAAAATCACTAGTCACCATTGAAAATCTGTGCAAGGTCAAGATAGTAAGTTTGACAATATTTGCTCTTTTGATAACTGACTAAAAAGAAGAAAATTATTTCCTCCATCTTTGCACCATTATTAACCTGTATTTGAAACAGACCCTTCTCAGTAACAGACAGAACAAAATTTTTAAGGACACAAAAAACTTCTGATGGTATTTTCTAAAAATACCTAAAATACTTTATTGCACAAGAAGATACATTGCCTTGATGGAAAGGCAATAGAACTTTTTATGCTAAATAATTTTGTGATAAATTCATAGAATGATTTAGTCATCTGACAGTCAGGACAAGACCTTTAACCTATAATGTAGGCGCAGTGAGTCTAATCTGTATTGTGTGTTTGACTCTTTCTTTCTTTCTCTTTCTCTTTCTCTTTCTCTTTCACACACACACACAAACACACACAACCACGATACTCAATCCTGTAGGTGTCTAAGGAATGAAAAGCTACATTTAGAGAAAGTTTCAAGTGCTAGAATACCTTAATTAATCACCATCTTCAATATGAATACCCAGTGTCCCTACTTAGCGTAAGAAGAATTAGCTATGGAAGAATGAGATTCTCAAAGTGCGCTGAACAGGGCAATGTCCAAATTGTCCAAAGGTTAGTTAGTGTCTAAGATTGCATTGGTCCTAGTTAATTAAAACTGCCTGGGAAGAGTCTCAGGAAAATTAGCACTTTTTCAAAAAGCAATGAAGGGTTGAAAGTAGTTCTCAGTTCGGGTGACCACACAATTTTTCTTCAGATCACACAAATTATAGTGGAGGGAGAAGAAGGGTTTGGAGAAGTGTTCCAAGAAGCATAAGTGTCATGAGTGTAGCTACTGTTATGAGTGATTCATCTAAGTTTATTTGGAATACATAGTTCCAATAATTCAGTCACCTATTTGGAAAGAAAACAATATGGCAATTCAATCAGTGAACACTTTTCAATAACTTAAAGCATTTGAACTTCTTACACTCACATTTAACTTCTACTTGTTTTATTTTAGTAATCTTTCTGTGAGTTTTTTTTTCCTAGTCACAGTACATAATTCTTATTTTCACACTATTGATCAGTTTGATCATCATAAACTTTCCCTCTCACTGGTAATGGTGAAAAATCCTCTCTTTTAAAAAATTTTATTCTCACTTTTCCTAGTTTTTACTCTGTTGCTTAGCTACTCACCTACAGTATTTCCTTTTTCATATGTGCTCGTTTTCTTCATTGTCTTCAAAACACTTCTTTTGATTTTTCCAAGAACTTTATTATGCAATTCAACTTTGTAGAAATAATAATTATTCTTATATATAATATAAATAATAATCCTTAGCAAAATAAAAATATAAACTATTGTTTCAGGATTTTCTTCACACATCTTTGAATACTGCATTTTGAAATTTAATTCTTGTGTATCTACGTAAGAAAGCATATTACCTACCTACATGATGGACCTAGATTGGCATTCTTCATCTCAGTATTGACGTATCATAAAGAAAATGCAGCAAAGTTGAAATCCACATGGTGCATGCATCAAACCAAGCTGAGATTTAGAACACAGTTAGAACATGATGGGAGATAAAAAGCCCATTGATTAATACCTTGCTTAAGCAAGGTGGTCCTTGTCTTCAAGTGTATCTACTATTTCTGCTCAAGATTCCTTCTTTTATTTTTTTATATGTCACCATTTCTTGCCTTTACCTATACAAAATGATTCAAGAAAAGTGCAACAGGTTTGGTTGGGTTTTTTTAAGACAAATTATCTTGTTTGACAGATTTTGCCTTTCATGATTGGAATTAGATAGTGACCAATTGGGATGTCATAAAGACATTTAAATTCTGAGATAAAGAGAACAGTCATAAATGCAGAGTTTGTAACAGTGGCTAGGTCAAAACCAAAGCATTCTCTGAATGTGGTTAAATAGGTCATTGGCCTGTAGGTCAGTCTATAAACCTATTGTTGAGATACAGAACATGCCAAGGATTTGAACTCTAACAAGAAGTTTGAATTAATTGAAGAGTCAGCTGGGTACATTTTTGAAGAAGGAATTAATTGGAGGGCAGACTGAGACAAAGGTTAATAGAGATCTTGTATGGATTGGTTTGATTTTTTCTAGATGAAAATAAATTGAGTTAAAAACCCCAACCTGAACCATAAAAAGATTTAAGACTCAGTATATAACAAGGTTTCATGCCTTATGTATTCCTATGCTGTGGTCCTAATCAATCTCAGTTTTACTGACAGAGTTGTAAGTGCCTCTAAAGCAAATCAGATACTGTAGGTAGAATGGAAATTATTCAGTATGACCAAGTAGTTTCTTTGAAAAATATGTATCCCCGGGCTACAAGTGCTCAAAATCAATGCTCAATGCTCTATTATGGATGGCGGATAATATTGCAGGGCATATAAAAAATATTCATGATGTTAACTTCCTTTGTCACTGGAATGTCACTGGGTTGTCAAAATGAATAAATGAAAATGTATGTATTTAGTTTAAAAATCTCTCTGTGGAGAAATGTTATCTGGTATATTAAACAATGACACTCCTGTATGAATTAATGCAGTTAAAGCAATAATAAATGGAATAAATGTTATATGGGTTAAGAAATCTAATGAAAAATAATAATTGAAATTTAAAAAAAAAATATTCTTTGTGATCATGTCCATGAAATAAGCTTTTAGGAAAAAAAAAAAAAAAAGCATTGCTAAATTAGTGATAAGCAACTATTAGTTGGTAAACAACTCATAAGTAGAGTTATCTTCAAGAGACCACTCTCTGTGGGGCTTTCTGACAAACACAATGTTGAGAATGATTTCTTATATAGTAACTCAGAGAAGTGGAACTGGAGATTAATGAACAAACAATATATCTGCATAAAAAATGGTTGCACCTATTGGTTAACTGCATGTGGAAATAATTTTTATATGATAAAGATATTTATCAATTTTTATCAACTCATATTTTCTCATTCACAATGAATGAATCTACTAAACATTATTTACTTAAGTCATCCATTTATCATTACAAATTAAGGGACTGCTAATACTTAGGCTTATCTGGGAGAATACTAGTACATAAAACATACATTGTTTTCCTTTTCCTTTGCAATGCTTCAGGACTTTTTCTTCTGTTTAGACTGTACACAGTATAATAGCTCAAATACACAACAATTAGGGAAAACAATCAAAATATTTGAAAATACCTGTGAATCTATTTTGCTACTACAAGCTAAATATCCATATTCAAATTTTGACAGGATACTTATATTAAGACTCAAAGAAGAGTAACAGATGTATTCCAAATGTGTAACAGTATTTATTCTCCCAAGAAATTGCACTTTATCCAATTCATTCTTGGGAGACATTTGAAAATATGCTTGTTCTGGGTGACATTACAGGCTGGTGTCTGAATTCTTATTTGTATGTATGTAAGCATTATTCTCTCTTTACAAGAAAAGTTGTGTTCTTGTAAGTAGCACTACACAAATTTCTGAATAGAGGAAACTGTATGATCAGTAAAAGACTTTGCACCATACTTTGATTGCTAGCTAAGCTCTGTTCCTAAGTCATAATTTACCCACTGAGGGTAAGTCAGATAGAAATGTTTTGCTTTGATTTCTGAAAGCGCATTACTTGGATGCTATTTCTTTCCATCTCTGTTTCAGGACTTGTATAAAAGGGTCACACATGAAAAAACACCCAAACCCTGTCAATATTTTTTCCTGTATTGGGAATTTGACGCGCGAGATGTTGAACATCTGTTACTAGTGTTTATCTGGGATTTAGAGTTGGATGGTGAGTTAATATAAGAATAGACAAGTGCAATCAAATATAAAATGTAGGGGAGATTAAGGAACCTAAGCAAATGACTTCTGTATTACTGCTTTTACTTTCCTGCACCTCTCCTGGTTTATAGCACTTTGACTATCATTGGTGAGACAAAAGTGAAATGATAAACATATATATATATCTATAAATTTTTCTTGCCATAGACATGTGCTAGAGCTCCTGTTTCCTCTTACAGTGTGCCACTTTATGTATCTCCTTATACTGGCAAGACCCTGCTGCCCTATGGTACTGCTTTTAGAAACAGAACTATAAGCTTGTAACTTTTCATATTTTTGCATTAATTATGTTGAACTATTTGCTTCACTGTGAGATTAAAATGGGGAAAAAAAGGTTATTAATAACATATATATTTAAAGTGAAATGAATTTGTCAAATAGCTTTCTGAAAGCACTTCATTATAAAATGAAGTTTTACTTAGAACACAAAAATATAAGTCCACCCTCTCATTGACATTCATGCACAGGAAGAAAAAAAGCATGTTGAGAATGGGATTAAGGCATTAAGGTGATTTCACTCTGAAAATTTTTTCGTCCTATTTCAGCAGGACAGGAAATCATTCTTTTAGTTCTAGTGCTTGAATTCCATAGGATAAAGCTCAATCAGAAACATAATCATCTGAGACAGAAGGCTTGCAAACAATATATTTTGTAAATATCCTTTTACTTTAGAGGAAATCTGAATACTGGCCTTGTATTTTCAGCCTATATCTGATTAGTGTTTGTTTCCAATGCAAATATGCTAGATTAATGGCACTGCACACTATAGGACAGATGACTCAGGGCTAAGGGCTGTGTGACTCTGAACAAAGGATCTAGACCCTGAATGCACACCAGGTCATTACACATTTTGGAGCACTGGTAGCAAAATAAAGTCACTGTTTTGACAGACGTTAAACTGGACTAGTTTGGAATGAATAAGCAGATATCCCCTCTGTCCCTTCCTTGTCCTTTGCCAAAAACCGGTCTGTCTAGCTGGTCAGCTTATGAGAGAGATTATCAGTTTCAGATGAGTGATAGAATTCAGCAGCTGTTGGAATGGTGCATTCCAACTCCTTTAAATTGTTTTCCTAGTAAAATTGCAGAGATGAAAAACATGTAGAAGTTAACGTGGATTCCATTCGGACTATGCCAGGACTGTCTGTTTCTGCTGCCTGGATCTTGAGGAAAATCAAATTTTTGACCTGATCTGTCACAATTCTTCTAAAGTATTTGATTCTATGAATTGCTCTGCTCTGTGAACCGTCCTTTTGTTTGCCCTGATTAGTAAATCAGGAATATCCAGTTCCATTATATGAGAAAGTTTTGTCTCATCAGGCAAAGATGTTTGCTGAAATATTTTGTGCTTTTTCAAATAAGT
Organism: Nicator chloris; assembly: GCA_013400495.1. Lineage (NCBI taxonomy): Eukaryota > Metazoa > Chordata > Aves > Passeriformes > Pycnonotidae > Nicator > Nicator chloris. The sequence goes on along the minus strand of WAAE01002172.1, from coordinate 102,610 downwards.
TAAACTACGTTCATAATGCCCTAGCAGTGTGAGTGATGCCATGTTGGTGGACAAATTTAAATTTCAGTTATCAGCAAGTGTTATTCCATATTCTTGAAACCTGTAAATGCAAAAAAATCTGCAGTTATCCCACTGACCACTAATTGCTTTTCTACAAAGCACAGTGACCTCACAGTCTACGATAAAAGCCCAAGGTCCAGAAACTGTGCATCCCACAGGCCAGACTAGCTTTGTAAAAGTCCCCATAGTGTCCACTGATAATGCCTGATACAGGCTGCCAACAAGTTTTGTTATCTGGGTAATGTGGTGATTGCTGATGATATCACAAAGTGTATCAACTTGGCTAGCAACATTTTGGTAAATTATGGTTCCAGCCACTGAGTTCAAAATTAGTTTTTGAATGGGAATATTATGCAGCTATTGTCATAGTTTTATGGCTTCAAGATTTGGACAGATTGCTGTGTAAATGCCTCATTCATTTTCACCTATGCTGTTTTCAGCAAATTCCTGATGTCAAGTGCCAAAATAAATAGAACTGAAGATATGCAAATTTGTAAAAGCTTTGACATTGACACTTTAATCATATCTCAGATGAGAAAGCAGTGTTATGGACTGCATGTGCCTGAGGGAAGCATCCCATAGTTTTGACAGAAAGACAAAGATGCGGAACTGGGTGGCTGAAACACTGGGAAGATTATCTCAAGGATAATCTTAAAGTATGTGAAGTAATCTTAGAGCATGTGAAGGAAAATATTGCTGCTCATATACTGAGCTAAAAAGTCTTCAGTGCGGAGCACCAGAAGAAAGTAAGAACACAATCTAAAAAATAAGATCAGAAAGCCCACAATTCACAGATGCCTTCAGGCTGTCCCAGGTTTTGCCTGTGACACCTCCACAGGGTACTAAGCCTTCCGACTGGTCTCATTCTCATCCTAAAATTCTTGAGTGAACTTTGGAAGGCAGGTGCAGTTTCTTGTGTTGATGACAAGGGAGTTTGTTCCCCTGTAATAGTAAGAAATGAGATGTTCACAAGTCCCTCTTAGATGACAACTGCTCCAGAGGGTTTATTGTCTGCTATTTCTCTATTGCCTGCTTTCTTTAAGTATGAAAGTAGGAAAGGTCAGATTTACTCCTGAAGCAGGATTCACATTAGTGACCTTTAATGAGAGGGTGTTAGTACCTAAACAAATTTTACTTGAGTATTGGGTTATTTGGGAGCTTTTCATATTCAAAGGCAAAACCAAAAATTTAAACTCTATAAGACTAATTATAAAATGCATAACTACAGCACACTTTAATGCAAACTTTTTGTAATTATGAAGGATGAGTTGCTGTCTTTTCATGCAATAGAAATGTTCAAGTGCCCTACAATGTAATTACAATTGGAAGTGTTCCCTAATCTTGAACCAATGAGGAAAAAAATAAAAATCAAAAGACATAAAGATTTCACCTTTCCTTGGATTCGTATCTCATATTAAAGAAATTAAAATTGCAGTTTAAATTATAAAAAGTACGTTCTAGTTTCAGTGCAGTACCACTGAAACTATTAAACTTATTCATGTTAAAACAGAGAACAATTTATTCAGTATACTATGGTGCAAAGAAAAGCATCTTGTGACTTAAAGGGGTCATAAGAGTTTCCCCTCTGTCCACAAGAAGCCTATTGTAGGACCTTAGAGATAGTTGAAAAAGTTAGATATATTAAATCTACCCATTTGAAGGTTAAATTAAGAGAATGAAACGTGTTCAGGTTAAGTGATGCTGTTAATGCTATGGCTTCACATATAGTCTTCCTAAAGCATTAATGCATGATCACGTAGTTACCTATTGCTTTCATATCCCTTTAACTGCTGCATCTGCTATATGCAGCAGAATTTGTAGAAAATGGAACACATACCTTTGAAATAATGCATAAATATAATAAACAGATATTTTTTTCTCCTGTGTCTAATCCTGGAGGCTAGAGGTGCAATGTTTTGAGTTGCTATCTTTATTCTCTTCCTCCATCCCCCAGCATTTCAAGGGGAGAGGTAATAAGGGCTGTGGTCAGTTCATCACGTGCTGTTTCTGTCACTACTTCCTTCTCAGGGAGAGGACTCCTTGCACTAATCCCCTGCTCCAGGGGTCCCTTCCAAGTAGTGCAGTCCTTCAGGAACAGACTCTTCCAGTGTGGGTCCTCTGTGAGGTCACAAGTCCTGCCAGGAGCCTCCTCCAATGTGGGGTTCCCATGGGATCACAGCTTCCTTCAGTCATCCACCTGTTCTGGCAGAGTCCTTCTCAGGCTGCAGGTGGATATCTGCTTCCCTGTGGATTATTTCCATGGGCTGCAGAGGGGCATCCTTCCTCACAGGGTCTTCACCAGGTGCCGAAGGGGAGTCTCACCGCTGGCTCCTCCTCCCCCTCCTTTTTCACTGACCCTGGGGTCTGCAGGGCGGCTCCTCTCACATATGTTCACCCCTCTCTCCCAGCTGCTGCTACCTAGTGGCTTTTTTCCCATCTTAAATCTGTCATCCCAGAGGCCCTATCACTGTTGCTGATGGGCTCTGCTTTGGACAGTGGTGGGTCTTTCTTGGAGCTGGCTGGCATTGACTCCATCAGACATACGGCAACTTCTCACAGATACCACCTTTGTAGGTCCCCTGCTACCAAAACATTACCAAGAAAACACAGTACACATTCTTGTTTTCAGAATAGAGGAGGATGAGGTTAAGTGGGCTAAAAGTCTGTACATCTGAGTAGGGTACAGAAAGTCTTTCATTTGCTTTGAGTGATGTGTTTCTGATTTGTATAGGTAGGGATATCATGGAGTTGTTTTTTTTTTTCATTCTGTACTTTGTAGATAGAAGACATCTTTAAAGCTTCAGAAGTTGACACTGACGTAGAAGATAGCACACCTTGTTGTCTTTTGCTGATATCTGAAAATAGACCTTCTTTAATCCACCAACAAGCTAATTTTTTTTTATTTTTTTTTTTATTTTGGGGAATGGGCATGACAGCTGTTTAATCTTCAGCAGAGTAACATTCAGCAGATGGATTAGAATTCTTATCTTGCTAAAACCAGCAACATCAGAAATCAATATATGAGTGAATTCCTGAACTAATCTTTCAAAGCAGAACACAGTTTTTATAAGTTTATAGAAATGATCCTAACTCTTGAAGATGTATCTGTGAGATGATATGGAGAAATTAATACAGTTCAGGCTTACATAAAGTCATGAGGGGTGAAAATTTCAGCCCAGACACTTCTGCAAATAGCCTGTTGCTTACAAACTTTGACAGCCACAACTAAATTTCATTTTGACAAATGGGCTGTTATCTTTTTTGCTTTCTTTAAGTCTATATCAGGCACAATGAATTAAATGCAAATAACACCTTCTGCGATCATCAGGGTGTTCTAGATGGAAGAGATACATTTACATTTGCATGGGTAAATACCATCTCTTCCACAACAAATTTCCATAAAAATTCTTAAATGCCTTTTGGAGACAAACTTAGGCCCCTTGCATGCAGGGAGCTCAGCTCCTGAAAAAATACTTAGTGGAATGAGAGTGCATATGTAGGGAAGCTGAGACACAAAAGCTCAGTAAGCACTCAGTGCATGTTCTCAGGTATAGTTGAGCCTAACCTTTGTCTGTTGTAGTTCCATGGATATAAAGGGAACTTTAACAATTTATACAGGGTAAGAATACAATCCATGTGTTTATTAAGCTTTTCTTCTACTGTAGAAACAACTGGGCAACCTACAGAGGTAAATCAATGTAGTTTCACTGAAATCTGTGGAGAAATAATGATTTTAAGAAACAAAGACCTGGTCCTCATACCTCTCACAAATGAATGCTCTCTTTTTGTTGCTGTTGTCCTCATCTATTTTTGAAGTGCTGATATTTCAAATTTGCTTTTCTCTCTTTGTCTTTCTGCAGCAAGAGTGTCAAAATGTGAGCATCTCCACCCTCTCTGACTGTCACCAGCACTGCTAAGGCTGCCAGCTTCCAGGCTAGAGATTTCTTCCATATTTTCCTGTGGACACTTTCCACCATTGCCACAGAGCTGCTGGCAGCACTACTGACAGTTCTGAGCATGACTGTGTTGTAAACACAACATCAGATCTAGCATGAACAGCCTGGTGAGGCCTTCTACCTTTATCAGGTCTAGGAGAGGACTCTCAGTCAAGGGAGTACATGGCAAAAAAGCCTCTGAAGCCTTATTAGAATTTGCAAACTACTACAAAGCCCTGCACTGAAATAGCAAAGATATGTTAATCATCACAGACCTCCTAAGGTGCTGATAGCTAGCCTGCAAGGCTGTATTGAAAAAAGTCAGTATCTCAGTATCTTTGGGTTGGTCTGTGAAGCTCCTCATTTTTAAGTGGCTGTTTGCTTAACAGTCTGCACTGCTCTATCTTTGGGACATGGAGAGCATTGAGAATATGCCAAAAGGCTAAAGAGTTTCTGCTTTTTGATTTTCCAACCAAAGGATTACTTTACTTTCTCCTGCAAGTTCACTTCAGTGTCTAAGCTCTAGAGGATAGGGACAGAGAAGGGATGGCTCTTCCCAGGGTTTCTGCTGAACTTCTCATTCATGTTCTTACTCCTTTGTGAAGGCACAGGCACAGATCCTGTCTGTGCTTGTGCTGATGTGGCAGAATTAGATGTCTCTGGGGGTGAACTGCTGCTGCCTAGAGCAGAGACTTACAGTCATATGCTGAGAGAAAGCAGCACAGTTGAAAAGCTGAACCCTAGCTACTGACCCCTTCCAGGCTCTATTGGCAGTAATAAAGTAACAGGTGAAGAACTAGCCATCTTGAACCTGGAAGGAAAAAGAAGGAGAAAACTGGATGCAGAGACATTTGAGACAATCTCTGTCTTCTCATTTTTGGGCTTCATTGATAGAGATGACTCCATCCCACCAAAGCCCTCAATCCTGATTTTGCTCTGATGATATTCATGCTCTGTGTTTATGTCTGAAGAAAACACAAATTCCCCTTTGTAACATAGTTCCCATACTCTGAAGCTGCTGAAGGGGATGCTCCACTGAAAGTAATATTTATTTTGCTTCTAAGTCTCAAAACACATTGTGCTGAAGAGGGTGCAGCTGCACAGAGAATTGAATTGAAAGCTGTGTGCCATGGCTTGTAGAGTCCGCTGTGCTGGTTAGAGAACAACAAACAATTTTTACATTTGCCTCTGTCTCTTAGCAATTTGCATATGGTGGAAAGTGAACAAACTCAAGGGTATTAAATTTTAAAGGTGCAGAATGAACAAAGAAAAATATTGATCTATAGGACTGCTAACTTTATTTTTTTTTCACCTTCTGTTTATACAAACCTATTCTCTGTGAACAGAAAATGAAGACTATGTATTGCCATTAAAAGTGCCTTTAACATAAGCAACTGTCACAGCAGCATACAACTCGAGTTCAAAAACTTTCCTGACCCTGAAAGTTTGTGCAAGGTGTTGGGAATGTAGTTGTTTTTTCTCATCTTGGAATATAAAGCTTGAGAGAGTGCTTCTGGCTCCAACTTCTATGAGTGCCTGTGGCATGAGCATGATATATACACAGTAACTTTATATGTATGAGAAATAGAAATATCAGAAATATCTGTGAAAACACAGACCATTCTGGATCACTTTCCTTCTACCAGCTGCTGAGCCTTTCATACAGATGGAGTCGGTCTTTGCTTTTGTTAAATCCTATACAAAGCTCTCAGGAGACCTTATGCAGTAGAGTGTTCTCCTTAAAGAGTAAGGAAATTCTTGTTTGCTGTAAGAAACCCCAACATTGAAATGTTAGTTTACAGTTAGACCAGGTATTTGGAGGTGTCTTTTATGCTATGTCATGTATTTATTTCACACATCTTCAGGATGTATCTTTATCTCAGGGATGTTAATCCTCAGATAAAGCCTTATCTGGAAAGCTCTGAAGCAATCTAACTTATCATAATTGCTGCATGAAGTGACATAGGTGGGTGTGTCCCCCTCATTACAAGGCAGATTTAAGCAGTGAACTGTTTATAAACCAACAGTTCTTCAGAGAGGGCAATCTTTTCTGATAAAGAAGAATTCATTTTTTTCCCTACAGATATTTCAAGAGTATTTCACACGGAAAATGCCAAAATCTCAGGTTTTCGTCACAAGTTGAGGATTGTAGATGCCTATAAGACAAACTTAAGAGGCATAGGAATTTGAGAGTCCTAGGCAGCAAGTCGACTCTGGTAGTAAAATCCAAAATAATGATTACATATGTAGCTGTGCCATTTAAATGCCTAAATCTAACAGAGCAATAAAAGGATGTCATGGAAACTAGGTTGTAGTGGCTGAGCTGAAAGCAATGTACTGAACTAGAGGCTTATACACAGGCTCAAAAGGGCCTGGAGGATCCAATCATCCATCTGATAGCTGTGAATGAGCATTTTACTTTGAAGTCAGTACTGGACCTCATACTGTATCCCATGCATCTTCATTGATGCCTAGGTTGATGAGGAGTGCAATATCAGCAAATTCGTAAGAGGTTCTAAACTAGAGAGAGATTCATTGACATTGAAAATTACTCCAGTTGAAGATGCCTCCATAAGCCTGAGGGTAGCTGACAGCAGTGCCAGGAAAGACAGCATGGAGAAATGCAGAACTCAGCACCTGGAGCAGAAAGCCTGCACTCTGCTGGTATAGACCACGAAAAAGCGACTGAACTTCATTTACAACTTCCATCGCCTGGCTATGCTGCCATCATGGGACAGCTGAATGCCCAGGTGCTCTGTCCTCATGAACCTTGCTATGGTCACACATTTTGCCTGTTGAGGGCCTGGTTCAATTAGCCTCACTCATGCAGACAGAGTACTGAGCTGATTCAACCAGCGTTGTGGGGAGAAAAAATTATCTTTTAATTTTTTTTTCAGTAATAGAACATATTTTGTTTTGTTTAGAGGTATAGTGAATGCTCTGCATAAAAATTCATGACCTGTCTGGCTTCCTCACTATGTCCAGTCCATATCCATGGCTTCTGGGCCCCAACAGATCCCAGCAAGACTCAATATATTAGTCTTGAAGTGGAATAAGTTGGTAAGTAGAAATTCTTTTGTTATCAAACCACGGCAGACTTATCTGTTTGTGACACAGAAAAATAGCCACAAAAAGCACTGAGCTGGCATACTGCTGTGTACTGAAAATTCTAGTGTCCTAAACTGCCTCTGATTCAACTTCAGCATTCAGGATTTTATCCTAATATCAAAGATCACTGTTGGAAAAGCTCAGTTACTCAGTACCTTTTTTTTTCCTCAATACTTTTTTTTTTGGTAAGATTCTGTGCTAAGGTTAGAACCAAGAATTGTGTCATATGAAGTCAAATTTGCATTAGGAATTATTTTCAGCAATTTCACTTGAAGAAATAACCTCCTTTGGTGATGTTGCTACATACTTGCTGTCAATTGTTTTCCATGATGTACATTTTGAATGATTCATATTAGCAATAAATAGCCCCAGGTGAACACAATAATATTCTCATACCTACCTACTCTTTTTTTTATTCTTTAATAATTCCTGTAATACTATTTCTAAGTATTTACATGTTATACTAATAAATCTAAGGTTTTCTAATATAGTCACATGCTCCTTGCAACTTTTTTATTTATTGAAATATTTCAAAAATGGGAGAAATTTAAATACATTTCTGTAGTGATACACATACACACATTTATTACAAAATATGTTGTTCATTAGAACACATATTAGAAATACAATTTAAAAAAAAAGCAAAACAGCTGGAATCTTACATACTTCAAAGTACAACAAGAATTTTCCAGTCTCTCTTTGATAACTGCAGCTATAATGCAATACAGCAGCAGAAAAATAAATTACACACAAAAAATCCATTTCCATGCTAATGAAGTGTGTTGTATAAAACTGTTAGCATGCTTTCAGAGAGCAAATAGATGTTATTTAAGAAACTCACTTCTTAGAATAAAGGTGTACATTAAAATTGCTGTATGAAAGATTCTAGTCAGCTAAAAAAATCTATTTCTTCTTAATGAAAGCATTTATTTCTAAGTAAAAAATGCCAATGAGAGCAATGACTGGATAAAAAGCAGTGAAGAAGTGTAAAGCCTGGGATTTTTCATTTCAAAGTCCTTTAACTGGTTTCACAATAATAGTTTAAAAATGAATAATGTAAGATCAGGAAATTCTGTGGTTGTCAACTGACAAAGGTTTCTTCCAGTTTTCAGCCTGTTAAAATTAAATTCCTCCTGAAAAGCCTTTAACTGGGAAAAAAAAAAAAAGGAAAACCAAAACTGCAGAGAATGTAGCTGATAACTGTCATAATCAAAGCTGAACAAAGAAAGAAATGCTCTGTGTGTATGCATCTGCATTTGCATGTGTATTTGACTGATTGAGACTGAGAAAGAGAAGGAAATTGTGTGTATACACCAGCAGTTCTTTGCTTACATTTTTTCATGTTACATAAAAAGATTAGCAGACTTCAAAGCAGACAGGTAAATGACACAGTCACGGCTGCCTGTTGATAAGTTCTGCCCTCCAGTAGTTCTACTCAATCAGTCCTCCTGCACTATAGTGTACAGTCTATAATATTTTTTTTAATATTAGAAGAGAGAACACTGGTGTCTGTAAAAGCCAAAGTGGAAGAGGCCTAGAAAATGCAACAGCACACTGATTTCTTCCACGTGCAAGCTGGTAATTTGCTTTGCTGGAGGTGTTGTTCACCACCAGTTTTATTGCAATCATTTAGGGAGATAAATGTGTGCTCCAACAAATGTTCAAAGAGAGCAAAGCTGTAAAAATTTGAGAGTGTTTCCATTAGAAGTGCTTACAAAACTATTTTTAAAATCTATGTTTTATCTTTCACATGCAGTACTAGCAGCTGCATATATTAGTAGAGCCTATTTTTTTCCTTGTAGGTTGAGTGTTATGAAATCCAGAAGATCCAGTGCAATTCCTTGCTCTGTTTAATTTTTAGCAATGGTTAGACGCAAATTTTCCACCTAAATAGTGAGTAGATGAAACATGTTTGTATGCATCTTGTCTGTTGCAGTTCTGCTTCACATGTGAATATTAAATACCTTTTGGAGAAGGTAGGAAGCCTTTCTCTTTTGGCCAAATCCCCTAACAATGTTTACTTTGTATATGAATGAGTTTCCTTCACCCCATAACGTATTTTTAGTTACCAGATTAGGCCCTACAGACTTAAAAGTGGAAGAAATTAAAAAATCTAGGCCCATGGAAGGACATTTCAAGTCAGCTAGATGTCTAACTTGTAAATGATAAATAGTTGAATAGCAGAAATGACATAAAGTCAACAGAGGAATGTAGGCAACCATCAAGTCATTATATGCAAAAGATATTTTGCCAAGGCCTTGAATATTGGTCTTAGAGAGGACAAGTGTTTAGGCTTGTGAGTTTTCTGTGTAAATCTAACTTGCTTGTGAGTTAGGAAGCAGCTGTTCATGTTGGGTTCCCTCAGTTCCCATTCCAGTCTCATGGGTGAAACTGTGGGGGTTTTTTTCCAGTTGCTGCAAGGCACGATATGTTCTAGTCTGTAATCCTTTTACTGGATAATCCTGATAGTCACTTGAAGGTGTGACTATCCCATGGAAGACAAAGAAATATCCACAGCGTGGGGTCTCCCTGGGAGACGTTCAATATACCAGCACTTCTCACTTAGACAGCATTAGTTAGTTTCTCCTTGCCTTGGCTGCAACAGCCACAGTAGACCATTGTGAGTACATCTATACTTGGCAGAAGAATGGAGTTATGCCAGATTACAGTGACTGTGCATAGACATTGAGTTTAGTGAAGGAATTGGCTGTCCCTAAAAGCAATGTTCTATTTTTACATTGCTCAGACACCTACAAAATGATGTGGCAACAAGTGACAGGAGAACATATTCATCAGGGAAAAGAGTTTAGCATGTATTTTTAGGGTGGGACACTCTTTCAACAGCCAGATCTCAAGCTGCTTAAAGTGACTTATGTACTATTGGAAGACCTCAAAAGCGGACTGGAGTAACTGCTTTTTTTTTTTTTTTCTGAGCTGAAAACCCTAGTGCCTATTTTAACCTAGCATTTCGGACTTGCTAAAACTTGGGACTTGTGGACTGAATTCTAATTCCAAATCCCCTAAGTCAGAAGGTTTGAGGTCGAGTTTTTTCCAAATTAGTTCTCCAAGCATTGGGTAAATGGTTATGTATGAAAATTTGTCTTTCTTTTGCTTTGTTTTGTTCAAGGAAAAAAGGAATAAGAGTAATTGGCTTGGGATATTTTTATACTAAAGGGTAGCAAATGTGCAAAGCTGGTACCAATGGAACTAGCTGCTGAAATTGAAACAGTATGTGCATATGAAGGCAATGTAGCACCTGAGCTACTTGTGCTTAAAAGCAGTGTTTTCAAGTTTTCATTGGCTGCTGCTTTAATTGTTCATGAAGCTTTTGAGACTAAAGCTGTTATCTCTGCTTAGCATTGCTCTCCACCACATATTCATGCCACCCTAACTTAAACTAGTCAAGGGTCTTTGCAACATATTTTACTTCATGGAATAAACCCCCTATTTGACCTCTCTCTCAAGACTGTGAAGCCTTACTGGGGGGGATATTTTATTCTTTGCATTGGAGTTAGAAATCCTAGACCTACCTTTCTTCTTGGCATCTCCTGTTACCTTGTAGCAGCATACAAGAAGTGGAAGTAGGGTGAGATAACTCAGGTATGCAGAGATACTGTGCAAGTGAAAAGGGATGGAGTTAAGAAAGTCAAAGCTCATCTAGAATTGAATATGGTGAGGGTCATAAAGAGAAATAAGAAGGACTTCTCGAGGCATATAAGAAGAAAATGAAGGCTGGGGGAAATGGCACCACAGTTCTGATAGGATTGGGTGACAAAGGACATGGAAAAGGCTGAGGTACCTAGTGCTTTCTTCTACATTTACTAGAATGATTTGTTTTCAGGAACCACAGATCCCTAAGACTAGATGGAAGGCCTGGAGAAAGGAAGCCTTATCCATGGTATGGGAAGGCTCAGGCTGTGGAATGTTTAAAGAAACTGGACATGCATAAGTCCATGGAACCTGATTCTTATGAAAATACAGTTTTGACTGTGCTTTCTGAATTCACAGGTGCTACTAAATATGATATAATAAGACACACATTTTCTTTTTCTTACAATAGAATCTGAAGAGAACTCGGAGCCTTGTTCTTATAATTCTGTACACATTTACACAGTCTGACCTAGCAGTCAATTGACATCCGATAAGCAAAGAATAAAGAGAACTGCATTCACTATTGTTTATAACCTTTAAAATTTGGTGTGCATTAGATTTCTTTCCTCTTTTTATCTTCACTTCTTTCTGGCCAACCTTTGAAATTGCTATCAGTTCCTGAGTATTAAATCTGTCTGCTAAAACACATTGTCTGAGGCTGTTGTTACTGTTTAGGCTAGTGGAAAACATTCTGATAAATGATTGTTCACTGTTTCTTGTTTATAAAACGCTAACAATGTTAATTATTCCACTACTATAAATTTTACATGTGAATTATGTTAGCAATAGAGTGAAATTTTTGTTATTACTCGATATCTTGTTTGGTGATGTGAGAATGATTTTTATCTAAATTAGACATCCTGATGTATTTTCCTGATCCAGTGGGATACTGTTTTATAGAAATAACATACACACTCTCTACTCTCTCCTTAGAATCAAGTGGACTTACATTTTAGTTGTGTTTTCCCCCTTGCTAAGGTATGTAGTATTACAGAAATTTAGAATAAAAAGAATATAAACAAAACACGTTGTGAGTATAATAACCTGTCCCAATTTTTTTTTCTTTTTGACATTGATATTCTTTTTGAAAGTCAAGGTGACATTAATATTGTTAACAGTCATCTAATTCACACTGATTTCTTTCACCTTTCACTGAGATCTATTCTCTGAAATTAGACTTTATTCTCTTCTTGTGCTTTTTTTGCTTTTCACGTAGCATACAGTGAAAAACCCCGAAATTTCAAAAGGTTGTTTAGTAACTTCCATATTGCTGAATGAAGCTGTCAATTCCAGTGTTAATATCCCCAGAACTTCTTGTGTTCTGTCCCAAAATTCTCGTGAAAATGCCCTTCCTAGTTCATTTACTGCAATGGATTGTGTAATACAAATGCATTGAAATAACTCAAAAGTGTTATAAAACATACAACTCAAATTGCAAAAGTCAGAAAATCTTTTTATCTTTATAAGGTGCTCTTGCAGCTGCTTTGGGGGAAAATATGTTTCATCACTGTCATTTATCAGTCATAAAGCAGTGCACCTATCTTGAGTGAAGTTGATGTCCTCTGCAGTTCATTCTATGGTAGTCTTACAGAAATTTATATCATGTGTATAACAAATTTATTTTCTTTTCTTGTTTGTTTGGGTTTTTGGAGCTTTTGCCTCTTTAATTTTAGTATATTTATGTATTAAACAATCTGCTGAATAATGTATATTCATTCAGATGGGAAAACCTCATCTGTAATGGATAGAAAGTTTTGGAAGGTCATCACACATATTTTGCAAGTCACAAAATATGAGAAAATTACATTCATTTTCTTGAGAAGCAGGCAGAAATTCTTGAATGAATGGTGAAGTTACTTCTTCTAAACTTGCAATAAAATTGTCTGTGCCTATGTTTAAAGCTAGTGGGTAAAAATAATGGCATTAATTGCCACTTATTGTTATCTAAGAAGACGGATTCAATTCTGATCATTATAAAATTTCTTGAAAAAATCCTGTTACTTCCATTATGTTTTGGAATTACCGTACTATTGAGATTTTTCCTAAAGTGATTCAGTGTTACATAATGACACCCTTAATACCATTATTAGAAACACTGGTGAAAAGGCCTCATACCACAAACAAAATTCATTGTGGGGGTTTTTTAACCTAAGAAAGATAGAGCAACAATATGTGTTTTTAGTGTAATGTCTATCACTCTTACTGTGTTTTCAAATACTCACTCCATTTTAAACCTCTATTGAAGGTCATAGAATCATAGGATTATAGACGAGCCTGGGTTGGAAGAGACCTTAAAAGACCATCTAGTCCAACATTTTGTTAGGAAAAGGAGCCTAGATAAGATTATCTACCACCCTATTCAACCACATCCTGAAAACCTCCAGTGATGGGAACTCTACCATGTGCCAGGGGAGGCTCATCCTGTGAATGGTTGCTCTTATTGTAAAAAAAATGTCTTTCTTATATTGAGATGAAAGCTCCCCTGCTACCCCATCACCCCTTGTCTTCTCCATCTAGGTCCTCTGAAGGGAGAGCCTCTGTCCTCTTTCTAACTGTCCTTTAAGGACTGGAATACTGTGATGAGGTTCCCCAAGCCTTCCCTTCTCCTGGCAAAAGAGACCTTACTTTTTCAGTCTTTGTTCACACAGCAGGTTCTCCAGCCCTTCAATCTTCTATTACACTTAGAAATTGCAACATATACTTATGGATTAAAAATTGTTAATAAATGAGAAATTTGGATTAATGTCCAGCACTTAGAGTGGTTGCTGTTGAACATGAGCATAGCCTTGACATAGGTCTCAGTTCAAACTGAAGGAGTGTAGGGGTGGCAATAGGATCACTTCACATGATTCCCCTTTTCGCATTATAATCATGGATAATGTGAATAAAATAAATGTATGAAATGGAACAGGTTAGGCAACATCAACAGAGAAGACTTCATCAGACAGACACAAATAAGAGAATAATTTAAAGAAAAAGCTATTTTAAATACTACTTCTGCTGTACTAATTGTGATCTAATTGAAAGAGGTCCCTTGTATATTGTCTTTTTCCTTTACCCAATATAGTGTTTGCAGTCATTCGAAGTGTGCTGGAAACTCATTCTTCATGGAGTTAAAACAGTTAAAGCTGGCCATGGACTGTTGTCTGTGAACTCCTGGGACATTTTCCCATCTTTTACTGATGTTACTTCTGGTGAAACTGTTACATGCAGCATGAAGAGATACACAGGTAAGTGAGTAAGTAAAGCTGGCTTTTAGGAATTTTATCCTAGCTGTAAATGCTGAACACACAAGGTTCTCAGGACTTGTTTCCTTACCTGCTCTCTTTCTCTTTCTTTACTGTAGCATCCTATGCAGTGTCCCCTTTGAATGCAGAGATCGTCACCAGAAGAAAAATTTTCTCTTACATATTTTATTTATCTATTTATTATAAGTCTTTAGAAAGGTCTATAAGGTAGATTTATTTTCTCTGCTACTTGGATGCTTTTGTCGAAGACGTGTGTTATGACTGTCTTCATCTTGCCAAGCTCTATAATGTTGTTTCATTGTCACTAACACATCCAAAATCTAATACATTTTAGTCTACCAAAAATGATATTTTCATGGCATGTGTAATACTTTCATGCTTCTCCTAGATAGAAATGGAGTTTTGGAGCTCAAAAATAATTCTGTATCTAAAATACTGAGAAAAAGGAATTTATTCTTGTGGAGCAAAGAAAACTTGGATTTCATAAATCTGACTAAATCTTAACATGACTGATGTGTTAACTTCAAAGCAACATTTCAGGTTGATCAAGGTGTTGAGCTGGTAGACAGACAGCAGTTTTGCCTTCCAAGGCTTTATATTGCTATTTCCTTCTATTAATATTCTCTCATAACAGTTCAGATCACTTAGATGCTCTTATTTAAAAGGAAAGAAAATTTCAAAGGTCTCCTCAGTCAAGCACTATCCTGCTCCTTAACAGAATGATGTGAAACTGCAAATAGCAATGCTGCCAACTGAAGAAAATTATTGTTCTAAGTTCACTCAAAATAATAAAGCAATAAATAAGTATTCTACAGGTCATGCCCTTAAGGATCTCCAAAGTTTTAATGATTTCATTTGTCTTGCAAGCATTTCAGGGCAGGCTGGGTAGCAGCTAAGCACACAGACTTTTCTGCCACTTTCATCTACGTAACATAGCCTAATGTAAGACCCATGATTGCCAAGCCTGCTTGAGGGCTTCAGAGAGTGACTGTTCCTCAGCTTGGAAGCTCAGCAGGCAGAAATCATCACTGTATATGCATGTGAGATTCAAACTATTGAATCCCTTTTGTGCTTATTTAATTGAATTCTGTATCTTTTGCATCACAGGACATGACAATTTCAGTTCGGTGGTGATATGCAAAACTAGGAAAATACAACAGAGATCTGTTTCTGCAGGTTTTTGAATACATCCTCCCTCTGGCAAGATTAAAAAGACAGACCTTACACACAGCCTTTCTCATAATGTTTTCCCATCCTATTCTCCACTCCCAGAGATGAAAACGCTATGTGAAAGCAATTTGAGCAACATTCTTGTGTATGAGATGAAGCTCTTCTGTAGATCTACGTGACTCACAGAAGAATGGCTTGATTCAACCCAGGGACTAGGCAAAAATGTTTGTTATGTCCTTCATTACTCAAAGTGATTAAAACTGTAATTGGAAATGGCTTTGAACAGGCCAAACAGGGACAATCAACTAAGCTCCTTTCCAATGAGGTCATATCTTTCTGCTGGTATATCTGGCTTCTGCAGTGTCACAGCTTCCCCTCAAAACAAGCTGGGAGAGCCAGATCTGCTTGCCTCAGGTTGCTCTTCTGCCTAACATAGTTACAAAGGTTCAAGTTGTACCAATTTGCAATGACATTCATTGGCTTAGACAGGGACAGGCTTTGATTATTCATCTTTTCTTTATTCTTGCCAAGGCAAAGGAGGAGCAGATGTCAATTTTCCAAAAATCTCCCATTTTCATGCATGTATGATTTTTTTAAGAAGGCAACAGCCTCAAGGTAAGTTAGGGTCCCTGTTATTTTGCACTTTATACATTTAATTTAAAACCATGCTATGTCTTCTTCTGAAAATGCAGGATGTGATTTAATGCTCCCTTATACAATTCTCCTTTAGGAATGAATTCTTCTTTTAAAGAGACAAAACCAGAAAGAATAACTTCTTTCTCAGCTCCCAGACAGTTTCCATGTCTTCAAATCACCTTTGTTAACCATGGAAAACCATGTGTACTGGCAGGCAAAACACAAAATTGGACTTTTAGGCTTGGGATGTTTCCTCTGGGTTGTCATTTCTACACTCTTTCAATTATAAACTAGCAGGCAACATTATTTTTAAAAGCTACAGATACACCATTTCAGAAGCATTGTTTACAACAGAAACTGCATATTTTACAACTTCATAAACATTTTTCTTGTCAAAAAAAACCATATTAAAACTGGTAAGTGATCTACTTAGCATGGCAATATAAAAAAACCTCACCTTCTTCAAAATTGACTGTTTTTTTACTGTGCAGTTATGCAAATCCATAGGAAATTCATCAGGATGTTACACAGGACAAGGTTTTAACCAAGACTTGCTAAATCCTTGTGAACCTTTCTATGCTTTTGGTGGTCATCCTCTCCACATCCTGAGACATGGCTTCTAGAAATGGGCATCCTGAACTGGCTTTTCCTTCACCATTTTAATAATTCAGTCAATTTCCTATCCCCAGCTTTAAGCATGTTTTATTGACAGCAGCCCTTTTTATAGAGCTCAATTTTGTGATGAGAAGGCAGCAAGTCACCATTTGAACTTTTCACTGGGGAGGTTGAGGTCCAGGAACCAAACAAACTTGTGAAAGCTTTTGACCATCTCTTCTACTTAAGTCACCAAATCCATCTAGAAGAATTACATTAAAATCTACAGAGGATTTTCTATGTTTTGGAGTGCACTGTACCTTTCATGTCTGCAGTGTGGGGTTTAGTCAACAGGTTTAATTGTTCCCAGATTCAGCAATTCTCATTAGTTTGCATTTAGTGCTGTGTCTTTTATGGATGGTAGATTATTTGACATGACTTGCTATTGCAGAATTAGTTATTTCGAAGCTGCTGCCAAGAGACTGCAAATTATTTTCATCTAACACTCACAAGATTATATTTTCACATTCTTGTACCCAATCCTGATGAACCTGACTTAAAAAGGAAAATTTAGGCAATGACTATCTCCTCATTGTAATTTCACACAGATTATCTTAAACAAATGGAAGTGTCTTGAGACTTGGACAGTGCAGATGCCAGACAATGCCCAAATGCTCCTTGATTGCATTAACAGTTTTGGTCACGGATGGTGTAATTCTCCCCTATGACAGCTCCTAACATAGAAATATAAAAGGGTTGGTTGCTGGATTGCTTACATTGAATGTTCAAATACTTTGTGTTAGATCAGGTGAATTTCAACATTCTGGGAATGATGCTGTTCCTTTTTGTGATAGCCACAGGAACCAGTAAGTACCTTTGTGGTATAATAATAAATAGCAACAATTATTGTGCTGCAACAATAGCTTACCTATAAACTGAGTTAAGCATGTCTTGTTTATGTTCATATCATTCATAGCAATACATTATGATTCCCTTTAAGGTTTGGGGTTTATTTTTATTTATTTGTTTGTTTACTTTTAAGCAGACATCCAGTACTAACCTGTGTCCTGCCTCATGTTTCTACATGAGTATGGTATTTCTAGAATGGTATACTCTCTTTATAAAAGAACCTTCTATAAAGAGGTGAAAATTGCAGCTAACACTTAGGCTGTGTGGATACAAAGCTGATTTCTTGGCTGTCTTTCATTCTAAATTCTTTCTTCCAAGTTACATTCGGGTAGCTACTCCTTCCTTGAGTAATGTCTTGCCTGAATTGATGGGGCAAGAACTAATTAGTAAAAATGGTGTCATAGCAATAGGGTCTTCATTAAGAGCTCATTTAGTTTTGTCCACCAGATCTTCGTATTTACTGAACAAATTTCTGTTAATTTCTAAAACTTACTGTTTGAGCTAAAGCCCTTGATTTCACTCTGGCTTTTGACTTGTCTTTGCTCTGCAGGTGTACTTGATTTCATTTCTACTGCCCTGATTTCTAGTTATACATCCAGGATTAATCTTCCATCATTTGTTTTGTGTGAGTGGTTGTGTATCTATCTTGAAGCCTACAAATTTCCAGTTTCATCTGTTATTGATGTCTAAACCAAATACTTGAAAAATATTCTTGAAGTTGGTTCCTGGTTGGTTCTCAACTTAAAATCCATGAAGTTTTTTCAGGAATGAGTGTTCACTAAATGTGGATTGGAAACATAATCCTGCCTGTAAAAATTATGGCTGCCTTAGTTGTTTCAACACCAAGTTGTGATTTAATGATGTTGGAGAGTTTTATGATGTCTGAACAGTTGTGCATTTCATGCTGTTCAAAATACGTGTTCAACAAATTCATGGCCTGTAGTTATGACTTTTGGCTTGCTCTGTGCATATTGGTTTACATTAAGTACGAGATGTTTGCTCAGCTAAGTGTCAGCTCCTACAACACTGATTAAGTCTATCTTGCACTCCCAGCTCATCCACAAACAAGCTGGCAGTAGGTAATAACTGCCGTTAGCATTGGATCCTATATTCTAGAGTATGCATTGTTTTAATGGATGAAGAAGCTCACATCAAAGTTTTTTGGGTTGTTTGGGGCCTTCTGGAGAGATGTACATCTACTGTATCACATGGATTAAGCTTGTCTCCTGTACTAGAGCACTGCTATCTGGAAAGAGTCTGAATTCTGGTCTGCAGTGTGCTGTCTGCTAAAAGCACTTTTCTCTGGGTTGTCTTCTCATTGTATCACTGTAGGCTGAGCTAGAGAATTCGGAACTGGCTTTTTCTTGATGCTTTTTTATATGATGGACGTATAGACTGTTGAAAAGTAGTTTATCATTCCCATAAACTGTTAAATCCTATTTATTTATGATGACATGTCTCAGCTTTCAGCCTTTCTGTTTCCCTAGGTGTCAATATAACCAAAACAGAATAGTTCAGTTTCAGTTTGCCAGTATGCAGCCATTACTGGAACCTCCTTGACTGTCAGTTCACGTTGGTGCTGCAGATCTAGATTGCTTTTTCCTTGACCTCTATTTCTATCACAACAAAACCAGAAATTTTATTGCTGGGAGATCTTTACTGCCTGGTTATAACAGCCACATTTTTGGCCAAAAATTTATCTGACTCTACCATTTAACAAGACCTTGGAATTTGAAGTCATTAATGCCTTTGCTCTGAATAGATGTGGTCTGATTTTCTTGGCTGTTGTTAGTGCATAGTGAAAAGGCATCACAGCTAGACTCCATCTTTGATCCTGTATTACAGTTATAGTTGAGTAGCTTGCAGTCTTCTTCAATGTATCTCGTAGGAAATCTTGGATTTTCTTAACTCACTCTTAACATTCACTTCTCTGCATCTCCAGTGATGACAGATACTGCTGCTTTTAAATCTTTCATCATAATATAACACAACACAAGAATTGTTTTCAGACAGTATTTGGTGATAACTAATAAAGCTGCACACCGTGTTGGCAAACCTTGAGTGTTGGTCTGGAGATGAATTCACTGGTAATACCAGAGGAGAGAAGACACAATTTCTGGCATGACATGTAATCTGCACTTGAAGATTGCATCAACCACTTTGAGCCTGCTTTAGTTGCATCTGTGAACTTCAGTTAACCGCAGGGCCGAGTCAAAGTCAGGCAGAAAAAACAACTGTAACATTTTCAGAGGATTCCAAACTTTATAGGCTAGTTCACAAAAAATGCCCTGACATTAGTTTTTGTATGTCACTTTCAGGCAGCCTGAACTCAGTGTGAGTTCAGATTGCTGACAAGAGCTGTATAGATTCATATTTATTGTGAGGGGATAGCCAAAGTTTTGTAGTGTATCTTCCCCAAGATGTCATTCATACAGTATTGGTGGATTTGCTTTTCCAACTGCATGCTATAGTCGAATATTTCCCTATGGCTAAATCAAATTTATTTCAATAATCTATTTTAAAAAAAGTGGCTAGTCTATAAGATGGAGACTTTCATGTGTCTGGAGTTACACAGAAGCTCGTACTCGCGGTTTGCACTCCTCCTGCAGCCAAGGAGTATGCAGCCACCTGTCAGCTCTAGCTCAAAGCTCGGCGACCTTGGCATTGCTGTGGCAGCATGGATATATGGCAGGGCAGCCTTTCCAGAGATCTGAGTGGGACAGTCAGATTTATTGATTTGTATGCCATAAGTATTGTAGTATCTCTTTAAATTTCTGTAACTATATCCCATAACTGTGGTTGATATTTGCTACAGGAATAAATGAATGCTTGTAATGAGCAATTAAACCTCCATCATATTAGTGATGTTAGACATAAAATGTAGCAGTTAAAGTCCTTTTAAAATTCTAAATGTATCAGAAACATCTATTGTTCTAATATAAAGGGAACTCTTCAGCATTTTTTAAAGAAACTTTGCTGGGTAAAAGTAATTGCGTTTAGCGTAGTGTATTTAATCAACATAAACATTTATGAATAAATTTTTTTTAATTATCTTCACCATTTTTTTCTCATTCAAGTTTTATTTTAAAAATTCTTTACTAAAATATTACATTTTAAAATTATCATATTCCAAGTGCCAAACCAAAGAAGTGCTTTATTGAACCATAACATTTTGGCTATTGACTATATTTAAAAAAAAAGAAAATTAATTTTGGAAAAGAAAACTTGCTCTACATAAAAGACTGCGTTTGAAAAAAATTGTGTGTTGCACAGTTTAAAAGTAACAGGCTAAGTCTTTAATTCCTGGTTTTATTTCATTCCTGGAATGTCAGGAAGACTGTCAGTGAAAATTTTCTAAAAGTGCATTTTATTTTACTATGAACTTTGAAGCATTGTATATAATATTTTTCAGTTTTCAATGTATTCTGAAGAAAAATCATATTGTAACCCTTTTAATGTTTCTAGACCTATGGAACATTTAACTTTAAATAATTTCAGGAGGCCAAATAAAACCTGAAAAAGAAGAAAAGGACAAGAATATTGCTCATATGCTGGTGGCTTGTCCATGACAACTGTTGAGAAAGGATCATAAGTCAGATACTAGCATCACGTCAGTTTCACTGTAAAACTGGCATGGAGAAGAAAAAGCAGTAGAGAGATGAAATAGATGGAATTGGTAGTTGGGATAGGCGAAGAACAACAGCCACCATTTCCAGTCACTTGAACAGAGAGATAAATTTGATGATTTTATTTACTGCAGTTTGGGCTTTTTTGCCCTTTGAGATTTCTAACATTACCCTCCCTGCAGTTTTGCACAGCTCTGATCTCCAGGTCCGTTACCAGAGATGTAGAGAGACAGTGTCCTCTGGGTCTGCTATGGTGTCTCTTGGCCCTGATTTTTGTCTCACCAATCTCTTTGGGATTGATTCGTTAAGTGGAGGTTAAGTCCTCAACACTGACATTCAAAATGCTTAATATGGTTGCTAGGCCTCCTTCCAAAAAGTGGGTGTTAAGAATTTGGTCTTTACAGTGAGGATAGAAAAATTGGGTCTTTAGGTCTACAGTGAACATAGAGAATCCTCAACAACTGTCATGTTGAGAGGTGTTAACAGGTTGGAAGTGACAAGGAAAATTATGACTTTTAGCACATGGGGATATGCAGCCAGCTGGCACTTTGGAGTTACATACACCATATTCACCAAAAAAAGCAACAACTTTGACTATAGTTTTTATAGCAAGGTTATTACCACCAGGATATGAAATAACCTTCTCATGAGATCTTCTTGCATTTTGGTGTATCCTCCTTGTAAGGTGAATCACCCACAGCAGGAATGACAGAGTCCCACTAGTGCAGGTCACCCAGTTGCTGAAGAGGCCATTTCTTGGAGTGAGAATTCATGTTCCTTTTGACACGGGTGATTTGGACACATGATGAATGTTATAACCCTTAAATTCACGGATTAAATGAGTCTGGAACATCATAAGCACCACTGCCAACTTCACCTTTCCAGCTATATTTTCTAGTGATTTCTGCTGGGAGGTTATGTGAATAAATGAAGCACTCTTGAATTCTGCGTAAGGTTAGACAGCAGGAAAGTGTTAACAGGTAAGTGCAGTAGAGATAATGATGGTAAGTTCACCTCTAAGCCTAAAGGTTTTGTGGGAATTTTCAATTGGAAGAGCAAGTTTCTACAAAATTTGACAGGGAGTTTGAGAAGATCACTGATAACAAAAATAGCTGATGTGAGTATAACTTTCCGTAGCATGATTTCATCATTAATGACATAAATAACAAATGCAAGGTTGTTATCTGAGCTACCTTTTGTTTTGCTGCACAGCTTTATGCAAATAAGCATGTATTTTGAGAGTATAGGTTAAAAATTAGGACTTGGTAGATTTTTTGAACTTAACAAATGGAGAACTTCTATTTTTAGGAGCCTGCTAGTCATTGCACCTGAAATAATTTTATTAAATATGACTGAATCTAGCTTCAACATATACTCTAAGAGATATCTTAGCATTTGTATTTACTATCCAGTCAGATGCCTGACATTTTGCCAGTTCTTGCTATAAAGAAAATGAAGGAAAAAAAAAAGAGTAAAAGAAAGCCATAAGGAAGATCAAAAGGATATACAGAACAAATCTTGTCTCTGAATGCAAAAGAATCGCAATTGGCTTTGAATGCTGTTTCACTGTGCTAATGTTTTCCTAGAATTGTTGAAAATTTGGAACTTTTTCATCTATAGAGAGATAATCATACTTGTAGACTGCCAATCAGTCAATGTAGTCATGGCTTATGTTTTAATTTAGATTGCCTTTGTGGCACTGTACCATAACTCGTACAGACTAAGCTTAAAAAATGCATATACTGAAGGTGGATCTCTGGCAATCTTCATCCTAAATGCTGCATCTCTGTAGCCTTGGTTAAAAATACCCAGCACAGCATAATGAAACTTCCTTAATTCAAAGGAGAGCATTTTGGGATCTTTCTGCTGTGTGTGTTTGAATATATGTTTGTGTATATTTGTAGTGTTAAAGTAACCCCTCTACATTTATTTCCCTGGTAAGCCAGTGCCTGATTAGTTTACAGACTCACCATTTCTGGCCTTCTAATTAACCCTCTTACCTTTAGTTAATTAAGAGAGTTGTTTGTTTGCTTTTAAATTATATAAAACTAAGCACATAATGCTGTGGAACTTAAGGCTTTAAATTTAATATACTGGAGCTGGATATTAAATAAGTAATGAACTAGTTGAGCAGCTGAAAAGTTTCTTTTTCTCCAAGTCTCCCAAGGCACTCACTTCTCTTCACAAGCACTGTAGATTTTTTTTGCATATGTGTTTTATTTTCTATTTATATCTAATGACAGGGGAGGAAAACATTTAATTAAACTGCAGCTATGGTTTGCCAAAATTGGAACAATCTTTTTAGGGGTATAAACAAAGATGATAGCATAATGAGAAATAAAGAATGCACCTTCATTTTGGTAGGTAAAATAAGAATATATTCCAGAAAACAAGTCTTAGGTGAGCCAACTTCTGATACTTGCTTCCTGGAAATGCATCCAGACTTCAGGAGTCTAAAAAAAATTATTAAGCTTCTTAGTATTGAAAATAATGAACAGAAAATATGCAGGATCACTGCACCATTCCTACCACCCTTTAAAAAAAAAACGAAACAAAAAAAGGATGGAAAGTATTCAGATTGTTTTCTTTTGTATGAACTGGATAGAAGAATTTTCTAACTGACCAACAAATCCTTTATTATTGACTGAGACTGCTAATAATTTTGAAATTATGTAAATTACACCTTATGAGGATATGACTCTGTATTTGGAAGTTTAGTGTAATATTACCTGTTATCAAGAATTTCATATCACAGGTTCTTTAAAACAACAACAACCAAACAAAAAAAACCCCATAAAACAAAAACATGCAAAACCCTCCAACTCCAAACAAAAACCAAAGAAAAAGCCACAAAACCTCAACTCCCTAGTTTTACATATTACAAGAAAAATAGTTTAGGCAGTTCAATACTTGAAGTTAAATTTTAGAAACTTAACCCCCCCACCACCAAGTTTTAAAAAAAGTTTAGACTATCCTATGAAATCACTGAATTTGTTTTCATACACATTTCAATAACATATGAAATTATTAACTTCATGACCTCACACAGCTATATGTCTGCTAAATGGTGGTTGAATGTTAGTCTTCACTCTTTTTTCTCTTTGGTAGCTTTCTGGTAATGTATGGAATTAAGAAGTTTTATTATCAGTGGAACCATCTACTCTGCAGTAGAGCATGTCACACAATAACACACTGGAACCATGAAATTTGATAGCATTTTAAAATTTACCTCCTCCACTATGTTATTGTATACAAAACCCCACAAAATAGATTTCTGTGGCTGTAAACCAGAGATTTTTTTCTTTAATTGTCCTGCTGGAAAAAGTCTAAGCTTTGGTTATGCCTGTATTTTTCAACAAAGATTATTGGATTCAGATTTAATTCCTTCTAATTATAGCTAAAGCGTAATGTTTGTTAATCTGCTACTGAATTTGTAAGAGGATAAGATTTTTATACATCTGTGAAAATCTTAATTCTTAAACTGACATAAGAATATGTTTTCACTTGGAGCTGATGCAGAGAAAAATCCTGAAGGAGAAGATGGTGTGGGAAAAACTATGTCAAAACCAATCTTTTTTTTTTTTTTAGAATAATGACCTGAATTTTAATGGACAGATGAATGCTCAACGATATTCGATAGTGATAATGCAAAATTACAAGGGAAGGAGAAATTGTCCAATATTTCTTTGCAGGTGTTAATTTGCATTCTGGCAGCTGGCCAGTATCAGATGACTAGTGTATTACAGGTTTACAGAAAACAAAGTACGGGTGTTAAAGCCTAGCAAAGTATCAAAATAAATTAATAACGCTAGAAATCTAAGGGACAATTTTCCCATTCATAAAGATCAAAACCAAAATTCTGAGCCTTACCATTAACTTATATCAGCTTATATTAATGAATATTCTATGTAACATCAATTTTTAGCCTCATATTTGTTTTGTTACTATTATGGGGAATTGTCTAATATTTCTTTGTAGGTGTTAATTTCCATTTTGGCAGCTGGCCTTCAGTAAATTTTTACTGTTCTTCCATTCAATATGACTTTGACATTTATTCTTAGAAAGGTAAATAGTGTTCTAATGTCTTTCATTTTTTAGAGTATACTTACAAAAAGAAAGATGAAGCAGACACAGAAGTGATTTGACCTTTCAAAAAATATTTGCAGTAACTTGTTGCTCTGTTAAACTACTTTGCATAATTCAAAACATGGATTCCAAGAGCTAATTATCACATCTATATTTAAATCAATGCTCACTGAAGACTTACAAAATTTTGTCAGAAACATTTTTGAACAATTTCAAAATGAGGCAGAGTACATGTGGCTGTGAAAGGAGAATGCTGATATATAAATATATAGAAATTTACTGAAGTGAACAATTCTACACATTTACTTGTATCGTAAGTGGGTGCAGAAATGAGGCTCTTTTACAGATGATTTCAGTAAATAACATGTCTTTTTCCTTTACATAAATATATTGGCAGCTAACTCAGAGCACTATTTCCATGACCTGGTGAGCATATTAAAATTTCAGTTCAGTGACTTTAATTTATCTGAATATTACAATATTTTCATAAAACCATAGAGATCTTCAGTCGCCTGAGGATCATGGAGTCCAACTCCCTCCTCCTTCCAGGATGACCTAAAGCCAAACCATATGAATAACAACATCATCCAGATGCTCCTTGAACTCTGGCAGGCTTCCTGCCATGACCATTTCCTTGGGGAGTCTGTCCTTTGCCCAAACACCCTCTCAGTTAAGAGAGGACATTTTCCTGAAGTCCAGCCTGAAACTCACCTGATGCAGCTTCATTCCATTTCCTTGACTCCTGTCACTGGTCACCAGAGAGGAGATCTGTGCCTGCCCCTCTGCTGCCCACCTTGAGGAAGTTGTAGACAGCCATGGGGCCTTCCCTCAGCCTCTGGACAAATCAAGTGACCTCAGATGATCCTGATATGTCTTGCCCTCAAGGCCTTTGACGGTCTTGATAATCCTCCTCTGGATATATTTATAATTTTATGCCCTTTTATATTGAAGTGCCCAAAATTGAACACAGTGTTCGAGGTAATGTCGCGCCTGCATAGATTTGAGTAGGACAACCACGTCTAAACCAGCCAGTGATTATAAGCCTGATGCCCTTCTGGGCATCTGGGGCTGACTGATGTTCAACCAGAATCCCCAGATATCTTTCCACAGAACTCTTCTCCAACTTCTCATTCCTCAACTTGTATGTATAAACAGAATGTTTTATTTAAATTATAGTTACTTCATCTTACTGAACCAGACTGTGGATATTTTGACTGGGGTTTTCTGAGGTTTGTTTGTTTGCCTATTTGTTTGGTAATTTTTTTTTATGGGGGGTGGGAAATTGGGGCACTTTTTTAGTGATTTTTTGTTTGCTTAATTTTTTTTTTGGTTGTATGGTTGATCCAAAAGAAGGAGTGATGTACAGCAGTCAATCTCTGCCCAAACTTTATTGAATAAAAAGTCTGAAACCACAAAAACACGGACACATTTTCTCATGAGAACACATTATAGTCACCTGCACTAGTCAGACCAAGGAAGTCTGACCATACACTGTCATCAAAAGTAGAGTAATATTTACTCTGGATTTTGTTAAATTCAAGCTTTTAAAAAATTATCCCTTCTGCAAAGAAAGAAAATATGATTTAACTATTTGATTAGTGCCTGGTACTTGAAGAATGGGGGAAGCCTGTGAAAATTAGAGTTTATGTATGTCTCATTTTCTTTTAATGAAAATGAAATATTTTTGTTCATGCCTATAACTTGAGAAGCAATAGGCATTTCTACTTTCTAGAAATTTACAGTTTAAGGAAGGAAAGCTTAGAAAATTAATCCTATTGCTACATAAAGAATTCAAACAGGAACAGTTTTCTCCTTCAGAAATAATAGAATAGAGCTCTTGCACACCAGAAGATTAAAAAACTTGCAAAAAGTATGTTGAATAAAATAACTAATCTTTACCCAGCACAGGTCAAATTAATGTTGTAAAATCCATCTCTGTGAGGTTTTATTAACCCCTAATATTAGCCTCCATTGTAGCTGTTATATGTATTTGAAAGAATGACACCACTGAGGTACTCATCATGCAGCTAAGAGTTAAGAATAACCTTTTTTAAAATATTTAGTTGATGTAGCTGATGTATAATGTGTATTGCACTTTGTGGGTGTTATTCAGAGATACAAAAAGTGTTATTCATAATGCTTCTTTTTACTGGAAAATGTATGCTCACTAACTCAGTTTCAAATGCTGCTAAAAGAAAATCTGCAGGCAGAGCAAAAGGGCAAAAGGGTGACATCTGGCATAGCAGACTTTCTAAGATCGTTTTGGCACAGAGCCTGCATTAAACGGCAGACGGTGAGGAAAAAAAATTGAGACCAAAAGAAAAGAGAACACAGAATCAAAAATTTATTTCTAATCTTTAGCTATTGTAAACCACTCAACACTAGTCACAGCACTTTAGTTTATTGTCTGCATGCCTTGCACTGGGCCATTCTGTGATCTCTAAATTACCCAAAACCAGGTCTGAGGTGTGACATTTTATCAGCCTGATGACAGCTACTCGCTGCAGCGTTTTCTAATCACTGTACACTTGATTTCACCTTTCCAATTTTCACCTGAATGAGTGATACAGAAAAACATCCTCACCATTACCACACCTCATACACTTCATTTTTCAGAATGGTGGAAAGATGATACGCATGCCATGCTGTTTGAAGTGTGGCAAAATGCATTTTACACTTTAAACAAACTGTGCTGTGGAAACTATCAGATGCATGTCCTTGGAGGAAAACAGTCCATGCTTTTCATCTACACAGGGAAAGAACATAAAAAGAAATAGGTAGATGTTATAACTATTAAACCTACCTTGAGGCAGGGACATTTTTCGAGATCATGTCTGACTGAGCAAAAAAAATAGAATTAGTGACCTCATTGGCCCTTTTTATTTCACTGAGTTCCTTACTGGACTTCTTTGTTTCAGATATGACTAAGAAAGAGTGGAAAGGAGGGTATTAATTTTGAGTGATCAATAACTCATTGCTTTATGATTCAGAGAGATAATTCTGCCAATTTCTGAGTTACTGATTTTCAGTTTAGAGTCTTTTGGGCATCTGAGAGTCTTTGTTGCCTTTTAGAGCAATACACACACATACATGTTAGGGAGGTGCTCCTCTGCTTTCTGTGGTGTTGCTGAGAAGCCACACTGCAAATTAGCTTTCATAAATGTGTCTGCATTTATGTGTGTGCTAATCTGGAACCATAGTGCCTTCCTTTTTTTTTGATCTGTCTGTTCCTGTCACCTTAAATGAATGTGGAAATGTAACACTATGCAAAGTATAGTATAATCATAGTTATATGATAGCTAATATACATAACAGCTAAAACAGTAATAAAAAAAATAATAATAATTAATATTGTTTTTGCACAGCCTTAGGCTTCTTTAACTATTTTTCTCTGGTTGTTTTGCTCGAATCCTTGCCTCACCATGTCAGCTCCTCTAATTTGGCAGGCAAAAAAAATGTTTAAGTTTTTTGACCTCTGTTATTGGAATCGGCTTGGACTGATTGGGCATTTGTTTTATGGTGCCTGGTATACTGTGAATTTAAGTAGATGCTATGGAAGTAGTATTCATAGGTCAGGGGATTTTATTTTTGTTAACAGAAAAGAAAGTTTGATTCTGAGCTCCTCCAGTAGATTTAAAACAGTTTCCTGAAATGCAGCAAAAGGCATGGAGTAACACAAGCAGTGTATTTGGATAAAACTAAACAACCAAACAAGCAATCAACAAATGTATTACATTCCATTTTCACAGAGGCTGTAAAGAAACTTGGAAAAACAAGTTCATTTCTACAGCTCTGTGATAAGCTGTCAGAAGAACATGCACACATGCTAGATATTTATCTTAGCCAAAATTTCTTTACTCAGTTCTTGACGACATGAGTCATCACTGAGATAAATTTTGCACTCTTATATTAAAGCATCACCATGAAGAGTCATATTTTATAAAATTGAAAGGGAAACATTATAGATTGGACTGTTGCAGTGAACCATTGTTTTGGGGAAACAATGAGAATGAAATTAATTCTCCATTGAAATAAAGCTTGAAGTCTCAACTTATTTTCCAAAGAACATCTGCCTTTCATCTGATATAAACATAAGATTTGGCAGAGTTTACTCATCCTTGCTCAGATGAAGCCCAGAACCAAAATAAACATGAAGAATAATTCAGTGTTGAATGCTGATGGCAGAGATTTGGGCATAAATTTTACAGTGATTTTAGCTAGTGCTATTAATTCTTCATATAGAATAACATGAGCTGAGGAAATACTAATAAAAAATAACATTTGAAAAATACATTGTTTTTTTACAACCCATTCGTAGTTCAGAAAGTATCTAAAGACCTTCTTCTTTCCCTTAAATAGAATGCAAGTATCTAAATTAGCTTTTCATTTTTTTTCCACAGACCTTATTTTCACCCTTATTTATCTTGTAAGAATACTAGTTGCTAAATTTGTTTCTAGCCCTTCTTGAAAGGACTCACAGCTACATAGAAACGTAAAAAGTGGCTGAAAGTTAATAAAGTGTGTTCCTTTTTCAGTGAATTATAACTGCATAAAGGTAATTCCAATAAAGTATGTCTAGGAAAGACACAAAGAAGAGGATTTTTGAAATTGCTTCAAATTGTTTCATATCTGGCTAGGGATGGATTTGTATCCTCCTCCTCCCATGCTACAAGAAACTACTACAAGTAAAGCATACACTAATATGGAAGAAATTTCTGAACATAAATTTGAGTTATTTAAAAAAATCAGTACTTGGTATTAGTCTATAAATTATTCTGAATTGGTAGTGAGATATAAAGATCTAAAATGAAAGGCAGGCAAAATTTCTCTACACATGAAAGAAGGAAGTATCGAAGGAATACAGAATGCATTTTGCATGGGCTTTCTCATCACTTATTAGCGTTTATAAAAGCATCCACACATTTTCATTGTTGCATCAACTGTTCTGTCAAAAATTATGTTTGATGGAAGGAAATTACATACTTGCACTAGTTGTGCTGGTGGTATTATGAAGCTAATTTTTTCTAATCTCAACTGCAACAAATTAATATTTTGAAAATTCTTCAGCTTTATTATCCTTCTAGCTATGATATAAAATCTGCCTGATATTGGCTAATAGAACATGCTATAAGGACATGATCCTAGGTAAAAAGATGTGGGCACATTGCATGCTGGTTTGAATTCAGACATCTTTGCTGGCAGAGGAAATTTCTTGTGTTCTCCAGGAAAGAAAGGAAACAAAGGCTGTACAGGACAAAACGCTTTGTCTAAAAGATGTCACAAATGTCGGTATGCATCAACATTGTCTTAGGAATATATTATAGGTTTAGTGTATTCATTTGGATTATATTTCATGTTTCTTTGCATTCTTTATTCAGTTTATTGTAAGAAAGAGACAATCCCGTGATCAATTCATCAATCCAAATACTGTAAATTTGGATTATGTCTCCATTATCAGGTGATCCACTGCTGTTCACTGGATATATATAATGAATTTGTTGATGTTGAAGACCACCCCTTCTTACATTTACTTCATATTTGATTTGGGTGTTGTGCTTCACTTAGGCTTGGACTGGCCTCATGAACTGACGTCCTCACTGCACGTATGCCTCATTTTTTGTCACCTTGTGTCGTGGTTTAAGCTCAATCACCAGCTAAGCTCCCTGCTGCTACTCAGTCGCTCCCCCCACCCTCTTTCCCCCATCTTGGTTGGGTGGAGGAGAGAATTGGGAAGGTAAAAGTGAGAAAACTTGGAGGTTGAGATAAAGACAGTTTAGCAGACGAAGCAAAAGCTGTGCATATAAGCAAAGAAAGAAAAAGGAATTAATTCACCTCTTCCCAGGAGTAGGCAGGTGTTCAGCTATCCCCCAGGAGACAAGGGCTCTATCACAGGTGATGGTGAGTGGGGAAGAAAAACACCATCACTCCAAACATCCCCCACTTCCTTCTCCTTCCCCCAGCTCTATATGCTGAGCACAACACCACATGGTCTGGGATATCCCTGTGGTCAGATGGGGTCAGCTGTCCTGGCTGTGTCCCCTCACAACTCCTTGTGCACCCCCAGCCTCCTCACTGGTGGGGTGGGGTGGGGTGAGAGGCAGAAAAGGCCTTGACTCTGGGTAAGGTCTGATCAGCAAGAGCTGGAACATCCCTGTGTTATCAGCATTGTTTCCAGCACTAATCCAAACACAGCCCCATACAGCGACTGTGAAGAAAATTACATCTATCCTAGACAAAACCAGCACATCTTGCCTCTCAATCAGAGCTGTCCAAAGGCCATATTTTTTTTATTTAGAATACTTATGTTTCCATCAGGAGTTTTAAAGTATTTAGCATATTTCAGGATTCCAGTTTAGAGTCCACTGGAAAGGAATCCAGGCCATGCATTCCAGAACCACCCTTCAAATTGAGTCCACTCACAGGGAGTGAATGCAGACTTTATTCACAAGAACCACTAGTGCTCCAAGACAGTGATAAAGACTCAGGCTTTAATAATTCCAATTGTATTCAAAATATTGCATAGAAATTGATGGCCCGTCAAAAAAAAGTCATAAAATCTGCTTTCTTTTCCTCCAAATTGACATATTTACCAAATAACAAAGAGCAAACGACTTGGTTTTAGGTTCTTGCCACTGGTTGTATAGGGAAAGCTGCTTGCTTTACATCTAGCTGCCAGGGAATACAGTTCCACCTCTCAGTTACGTTAAACCCCCATGATTTCCCTCTCTGAATTGAGCTGGCTGTGTATTGCCACCATTCCTTGAGGTCGGTTTGTGCTGAAGTTGGAAACTGGGCTGAAATCTACAGACTTGATTGCAGTCTGTAAATAAGGATACACAAATTTGATTAACTTTGGAAGTTGTTTTATTTTTTTCTTGTTGTTATTCACCTAATTAAAGTAATTGTAGTTAATTGAAAAGGCATGATTGCCTTAATTAGATCTGAAGATGCAACAAGAAAATCACTAACGATGAAGATGGAATTGATTTGATGGAAAACTCGAAACAAAAGTGTGGTCTGAGCAGTATGGATCTCTTTAGAGAAAAACATTCAAGAAACATAGTCATTTTTTTCTTTGCAGAAGCAATGAACAGATGTAGGGCTGTTGTACTGAAAATAAGTTGAAATAGTGTTGATTTGATAAATCTGTCCAGCTTTGCCATCTCATATAATGAGTCTCATCTTTCTAATTGTCTTGCCAGCTGCTTTAGTTTTCAAGAGATGGTGGGGATGGAAATGTTATGTTGTTTAGGGAAGTAGGCTGCACCCAACATTGGTCTTTAGGAGGATTAGGGGCAAAGCTCAGACCACATTAAAATTAATTGGATTTTTAGATACCATGGTGTCCTTTGATTTGATAAGGTCCCTTTATAACAAATTTATATAGAGAAAATGAGTGAATTAAAACGTTCTGTTTGTGTCCCACAAGAAATTAGGCAACAGGATTTTGTTCTTTGATACCCATCAGAAAGAGGTCCAGACTGCCTCCACGGGGCTCATGGAAGGAGTCTTTGAAGACTTTTGAAGGAGAAGCAGCAATGAAATTAGCATAATTATTACTTAGACAAGTTAGTCAGGAATCATATTGTCTGAGAAAACATTTTAGCAGCTTGACTTTGAAAGTGCATGGCTTTGCTGAAGAGTCAGTTTTATGATTAATGATCTACAAGCTGTTTCTGAGGGATTAAATATATTTCTCAATGGAAATGAAGTAAAAATGCAGATGTTAGCCATTGTCCACTCCAAATATTGTTACAAACTAAACAGAGTCTGGTTTGTGTAAACTCTCACAGGAACACAAAAGAAAAATGAGAATAATTGTCACAAGATTGTATTAAAAACTTCATTTTTATTAAATCAACATAAGGGGTGCCAACAAAAATATTTTTTCATTAGCTGAAAACTGTGTTTGTTCTTTCTAGTTTACTGAACCAAAGAACAACACGAAACAACATGTTATAAAAATCATAAATTTAAGTGTAAGAATTATTATGATAGCACTGAAAAACACAGGTGAAAAAAAAAAAGGAATATCACCTGGCTGTAGTTCAAAGAAAGGCTTTGGAACCAGTGAAATTTAAATTTTGAACTACCTGGAGAAATAATGAAGACATTTATTAGTTGCAATTAAAATCATGCAAAGTGGAAATTAAATTGATGGAAGTGCCTGACTGTACCAGATAGCGCATCACAGGTGTAAACTGATGCAGTTTCTTTGAATCAATGAAGTGATACTGTTTACATCAGCTGAGCAATAATTAATTTTAGGGAAGAAATATTTTCTTGCCTACTTGGAAATTGCATCAGTAATGACATTACTTTGAGATGGTATTTCAAAAGTAAAAAACAAACAAACAAAAAAAAACCCTCCAAAAATAAATTTGAACACATAAGGCTTTTGGAAGGGTTGAGAAAGACCAGTTCTTCTTCAGAATACCTCTTAGTGAGTGAGGAACACACTGTCCTGAGGAGAACAGTGGCTATGGCTTGTCTCATGTAGCTGCACTACTGGGAGCCTGTGCTGGCTCATGTCCATCAAACATGGACCTCTCCACACAACAGTTCCATGGACATTTTACTGTGTTATCTTGAACCAGTCTGCACTCCTGCATTGCAATAGGTGCGATCCTAAATGAAGATGAACAAATTTGCATTTGAAATAGCTCATTTTTGTTTGCTTGACTTGAGGGATCAAGCAGCCTGTAACACAATCTTGTCAAAAATTCTTTGGTCTCTCCAGTGTTCCCTGGAAGGGCTGTGGTACAAAGGATTCTTGCTTGGTTTGTTCTGCTGACTTTTTATTATTTATTACTAAACTAATTGTTAATATACTAGTTTTACAGCAATGTGTACATGAGGGATAATAGGAAGATGTGATTCAAAATAGGCATCTCCTTTAGAAAAGAAAATGATCTAGAGAAAGTTGGGAATTTTGAATCAACACCTTCCTTTACAGAAAAATAACAACCATAACTAATAGCAAGTAGCAAGAAGAATAAAATGCCAGTTTTATTTTAGATCCGTATATTGGTATCTTCAGTATTTAGTGTCTGCACACAAAGCCTACTAAAAAGTCAGAAATTTACCCTATAAAAACTGAATTCCCATCTTTAGGGCATAATGTCAAGGAACCTCATCAAAGTGCAAATATATGAACGAAAACAAAAAAATGTCTTTAGGTCAGTGAGTTATAGAACCTGCTAATTTGTTGTACAGTTCCATCTCTGACACTTTCCTCCCTCAGCAAGTTCGTACACGAAAATTTAAAATACATTTAGGGCGGAGGAAATTTGAGAAAGTGAAATATGTTAAATGTAAGGGCCTGAATTTCAGCATGACATTTTATAGTAGTGAGCATAATTTTTTCTACTGATAGGTCAAATTTGATATTCTAGATTCCCAAGGTTCCCAGCTAGTGATAGAGTTGCTAAATACTCTGAATAATGTGGTGTTTCCTGTACTGAGTGCTACAGGGCTGGCTTCTCTGAGAAGCTGCTAGAAGCTTCCCCTGTGTCTGACAGAGACAATATCAGCTGGCTCCAAGACCAAGTCCTTACACACCTAGAATCTTGCTGAATTATTTTGTCTGTGCATGTATTAAGAACGCTCTGCTGTAATGCAACATTTTACCTGTACTATTTTGATAACATCCAAAGTTGTTTCTTTTTTAAAGTTACAATGACAAGTTGTTTCATGGCAGCTGAATTCTAGCCTGCTTCTTCCTCTTCTCAAAACAAAACAAAACCGAGTGTGCAAAATAGGGGGAAAGCAATTTTATGTCAAATGTGAAGCTTTTCTATTAGAGAGCTTGATTCAAAAGTGGCAGCTCTTACATAAAAATGATGATGTGGAAAGAGTAAATGGAGAAAAACACGGTTTTCTATTTCTACAGAGATAAAAAATATTCATTTGTCTCATGTTTAGGTAGTGATGATAAAGCATAACTATAACTTTTGAGAGTAATTTTAACACTGTATGAAAGGGGGAATATTTTTTTTCTTTAAAATAGTACTATAAAAATGTATAGCAGCACGCAATTTCTAGGAATAATTACTTTTTTATTCTGATCATATAGCACCTTGCCTGGTGTGAAGTTCATGGACTGTGGATGCAATTTTTAGTTAAAAAGTCATACTCATGTCTGTTTTTTGTAATAGCAATACGTTTTGTGTGACAACTTCTGAACCTGTTTTCAGACTGAAATCTCATGTTCATTTGGATAGCTGAGTCCTGATAAGTTGATGTTGAATAGGGCAAGGTCATCACTTTTTTGAGGTACACAAAATTCCTACTGAACTTCAACTTAGTTGCAACAATGTACTTGAGAATGAAAACATAGTGTGATACCATACACTATTTTTTCTACAAAATAAAATTGTTTTTTCACACATGGTAATTACTACCTGGTAACTATACACAAGCCACTTTAATGCCACAACACCATATTTTAACATCCTAATAAAAATAGTCAGTCCTGTTTATGTCTCATAGCAACAAGAAATTTAAGTAATATCACAATTTTTTTCCTTTATTGAGAGAGGAAACATTTCTTATAAGGTTTTAAAACTGCTGTATGTACATACCCAAATGTACTTATGCACTTCAAAACAAAGAGAAAGAAAATACAAGGTTACGTAAAAAAGATATTACTGACTGTTAGTCATAGACATGATATTCACAGTGGAAATATTTCCTTTGCTTTTGCATGGAAAACACAGGTCACTAGTTGCTAGGTCAGGAAAGGTCTCAAACATAAGGACCAAGCTCATAGGTCATTATTAGTGGTGTTTTAACTCTACTATCTATGATTTTTCTCTTCCATGGGAAGCTGTCCAGGAAAATGTCACTAACATTTTTACAAATGCTAAAACACACAAAAAGTTTAGAAGTTGGCAAATATCTGGGCCACTGCTTGTCTTAGAAAGGATCAAACACAAGATACTTACTAAAATTACCATAACAATGCAAAATAAACAAGTGAAAAACAAGTGAGTAAATTTTTGTACACAGCGGACTGAGGTATCATCTCATCTTCTTCCCAAATCCCCTGGAAGAATAAATTTCACTCCTTAATAATCATCAAGAACTGATAGACCTAGTCATTCTTTATTGAGCAGGTTCCTTAGAACAGTCCTTAGAGGGAAACTTTATTGAATTTCTCCCCTGTCTAGAATGGTAGTGTTATGAAAGTAGGTGTGTACTGTACATGTTTGTATATATATACATGTACATTTATGCTTGCTAAGGAAAAGAAATACTCTTCAATATAAATTTCAAACTTCTAAAAGAATACCAAGGAGTTTTTAGTAAATATTTAGTACTGTTTTGTTTGCAAAGCTGAAATTCAGCTCATTCTACTACATAAATCTCTAAGAGTGATGTAAGAAATCTCTGAAAGATGTGTCTGTAACCCTTGGCTGGCACAGTTGAAGTCACAGATAAATCTAACAGCATAGGTTAACCCTTAAAATTGGCAACAATATGTGCAATCACTACCTTTTTTTCTAATAGGAAACACTGAACAGTGCAATACACGTCATGTGAGTAGACATGTAATAGCATGTCAGGTACTTATTTCATCAAATGGTGAAAAAATCACAATTCTTTCAATAACTTGATGCTTGTGTTTGACCTGAAGTAAAACAAGAAGGTGAAAATCAAACCGTTGAATTAACTGATGTTTTAATACTTTTTAAATGACCCATTTAGTTTGAATTGTGATCAAAGACTTGAGAGAGCTTTTCATAATCCCACATGATTTATGGAAGGCTTTGCAGTTAAGTCGCTCTGCCTTAAAAAACAGTACATTAATGTTTGAGAAATTATCTGACACACCAGAGATGCAGGTGTAAAAGAAGGCTTACAACTGTGAATTGGTTGGAACAAATTCCTGCAATGTTCTGTCCAAATCAAGATCTCATTAGAGGGTTAAAAATTTATTTATGGAGGAATTCCACATTTGTACATGTAAGAAGTTCTTAAATATATATGTAATGTCATCCCAAACAAGGTGGTAATAAGCTAAAGATCACTGATAGTCATGAACAGAAGTACTCTATATAATTTTATTTCTTGTGACAATTTGAATTTTACTGTAATGTGAAATAACCAAATTATATGTGGGATCATCAAATTATCTCAGATGTAATATCTCTATATGTTCTCTTAGATATATCTTCTATAGCCATGCAGAATTTCTCCTCCCAATCTATCTTGTTTCATTTATTTATTTCTTATAGGTGAAAATGTCAATGACAGCTTGATGAATGGGCATGGAGCTGTGATAAGTTTTCTATGCTCCATTGCTCTCTGTGTCCAATCTCTGTGTTTCCCACTGTAAGAGTGAGACCCAGGGACTTAGTTGTGTTTAGTAAGGGTGGTGTGGCTGTAGTTCACAGCTGACAAGAGACTGCTAGGGATCCTGTGCTGTGAGTAGCACAGTTCAGTGTGTGACAGAGAGTAAAAAGCAGTTAATTGCTACCCTCAAATGAGACAGTAGAGATGATTGAGGAAACAGGCTTAAAGTCTAAGAAACCAATAGTGGAAAAAACAGGGTAAAAATCAAATAGGAGTTTTACTGTGGCAAAGCTGTGACATCTGAAAGCATCTACAATGAGATTAGGATTTGAGTGCAAAACAAATGAAAGTCTCAGAGGAGAATACCAGTAACTAAGATTCAATATTAGACAGAGATGATTAGGTAATTGAGGTAAACTACTGAAGTCAACTGAATAGTAAGTAGTAACTTCAGTAACTAGTTTACCTCAATGCATCTAATGCATCTGAGAGCCTGTTTCTTTAGGGAATAGGAACAGCAGCTTGGTAAAGAGGGGATACAAAGAATCTAGGGAAGAAAAAATTTCCTTGAGAATGAAGATAGGAAGGGAGTCCTGCAATGAATGGAAAGGTTTCCTGTTGGTGAAAGCAGTGTCTGGACTCTAGCAAATAAAATCTCAACACCAAAAAGTCAGAAAAAACAGGTCAATATGTTATCACACTAAAAGAAAATTTCATATAATGATTATTCTGGATTTAACTCTGGGTTCCTACCAGCTTTAGATGATGATACTTTTGGATTTATCTTCTTGCAGGTGTGCATATTATATACAGTAATCGTCCAGATGTCAGGGGGTTTTTTGGTCTATATATCACTGGTGTCTGACGGCATTCTTGTAGGCTGATTTTGTCCACTTGCTGAATTAGCTTCATGCTTTGGATAACAAAAAGAATTTTTTCTAGGAGATGTTTAATCTGTGAAATGACTAGTGGTACTAGCTAATGACAGGATTACAGAATGGCTACGTCCTATCACAGAGAAATGATCAGGAAAATTCAGTGGTGATTCTAGTGTATCTGGAGAGGTTTTCCCAGGAGTTGAATTGACAGAATGAAGCCTCTATGCCATTTTAAAGGCCTAGGTGAGATTTAAAATCTAATATCATGTTCCATTTTTGTCAACATATTACGGAAAAAATGAACTGAAATCATATCTGAAGATGTACATTTTTTTAAGGAGACAAAGAACATTAATCTCAGGATAAGAGATTAATCCAAGAAAAATTAAACGTGAGGGAAGATATTACTGTATATGAGTATGCCATGGTGGCAAGCATGTAAGAGAGAACTGGTTTTTAAGATAAAAGGTCTGACTGTCATGGGAACAGGTGACGATCCACCTCTATAAGTAAGTTGAAGCTGGAATGAGAAGGCAGGTTCTAACTCTCAGAGCACAGTTCTGGGCCAGTCTTCCAGGCACAAGCACTGAGGGCAATTCACCTCCAAAATGCTTTAAAGATAGAACTTGGAGGGTTTATGAAAGTGATTTCAATTTGATTTGTCTGCAGGGAGCTGACCCAAGAGGTCTCTGGCAGCCCTGTGAAGAGGCCATATACCTTTATCTCTTCCTTCAAACCCTTTTGGAGAACTCGTTTATTCTAGGCAATCTTCCCTGTATTACTTACCACTAGTCTCTCTCTGCAGTTTCCCATGTGTCCCATGCTTTGTTTCTTTTGAATGGTGTGCTGTTATGAACTCCACAGTACATTGAAGTTATTTTTCATACAATGGCACTTACGTTCAGAGTACTATATAGATGATTGATTAATTAATTAATAGTACCAACTGGACTATCGAGCAGTAACAACTATATAATCATCAGACTTTCACAAAATATTCTTACTTGGAGGGGATCCACAAGGCTTATCAAGTCCAGCTCTGAAAAGAATGGCTCATACAGGGACCAAACCCATGACCCTGGGGTTGCTAGCACCATGCTCTAACAACTTAGCTAATCTTCCTTTCATCTCAGTCTTCTAGACAGCTATTCCATTAACTCTAAGTTTTCAAAATATAATTAAATTTAAAAAATTTCCTCAAAGAAAGTATGTATACTGAATAGAATTAAAATCTTAAACTACTTCTGTATTTGAATTATTATATGCATACTATAAATGGCTATATATAAAGCAAACAAAGTCTTTATATAAAATAAATATAAAGTGAAAAAATACAAAATAATTGAAATAATGGGACATGACAAATCTAGTATACTCTGTTACTCTATGTCATTCATGAAAAGCACCTTACGAAAATTTGATTAAAGTGGGTTGACTCTGACTGGATTTCAGGCACCCACCAAAGCCATTCTATCACTCCCCTCTGCAACTGGAGAGGGGAGAGAAAATATAACAAAGGGTTCATGACTTGAGATAAGGACTCGGAGAGATTGCTCACCAAATACTGTCATGGGCAAAATAGGCTAGAATTAGAGATATTACTTGAATTTACTACTAGCGGAATCAGAGCAGGATAATGAGAAGTAAAATAAGACCCTAAAAACACATTCCTTCCACCCCTTCCTCCTTCTGAGCTCCACCTCTTCACCCCAGTAGCACAGGGAGACAGGGAATGGGGGTTATGGTCATCACAGGTTGTTTCTGCCTCTGCTCAGGGAGAAGAGTCCTTCTCCTGCTCCAGTGTGGGGTTCCTCCCATGACAGACTGTTCTCCATGAACTTCTCCAACATGAGCCCATCCCACAGGCAGCAGTCTTCTAGAAACTGCTGCACTGTGGGTCACTCTTCTATGGGCTGCAGTTCTTCAAGGATGAGTGGCTCCCAATGTGGGCTCCCCATGGGGTGACAGATACTATTGGGAAACCTGCTGCAGCGTGGGCTCCTCTCTCCATGGGTCTGCAGGTCCCTGCCAGGAGGCTGTTCCAGCACAGGCCTCCCATAGATTCACAGCCTCCTCTCTGGCATCTGCCTGCTCTGGTATGGGTCTCCTTTAGGAGCTGCAGGTCTCAGCATCCCTGTGGATCTCGGTGGGCTGTAAGGGGCAACCTGACTCACCATTGTCTTCACCACAGGGTGCAGGGGAATCTCAGCTCTGGTGCCTGGAGTGCCTCCTCCCCATCATTCTCTGTTGACCTTGATGTCTGCAGAGTTGTTCCTCTCACGTGTTCTCACCCTGCTGTTCTATGACCACAATTACATCTGCATAATATCTTTTTTCCTTCTTCATAAATATGTTATGACAGAGCTGTTGGCCCAGCCTTGACCAGTGGTGCATCCATCTTGGAGCCACCAGACATTGTCTCTACAGGACATGGAGGAAACTTCTGGCAGCTTCTCCTGGAAGCCACCCCCGTTGCCCCTCCGCTACCAAACCCTGGCCCAGCAAACCCAATATATTGGTTTAGAATGGAAGTGTTCATAGTTAATTTAATTTGGAACCATTGTGATTATTCCAAAGCCAATGACCTTTAGAGGAGGTCAAGCAGGTTATAATCTGGAATCGCACACTTAACTAATGCCTATGATGCTAACAAAAAGCTCACTAGTTTCTGTTATTGTTTGTAGTGCCAAGTGGGATCAATCTGACTTTTATTTTCATTGTCTGCATATTATTTCTCCTGGGCTTTTGGGGTAGTCTGTTGTCTAATATTGAAGGGCAAACACTATTCTGATGTCTCTGCAGATAGGTGCATTGGCCTGTTTTCCCCTGTCCTTCTGTGTCACTTCCTTCCCTAATGTTGCGTAATTTAAGCGATATTGACAAGGCAGCAGCGCTGTAAAGTGCTATTCGTGCCCAAGAGCCCCAAAAGCAATTTTCCACAGAACCTTTAAAAAGCAGCAAGAGTTGAATGAAAAACCTAAAAGTCAGAATTCTTGGCACATTAATAGTAGTCATTCATTGCAGCAAATTGAGTTGTTTCATGCAAATTAATTTTAAAGAGGGTAAGGGTGGCTAGGTACTACCTCTGTTGTCACAGTAGTCACACTGGTGAGCTACACATAAGGTTCCCTTGACCTGTCTGTAGTTTATGTAATCATAACAATTAGAGAGATGCTAAACTAAAACCTAATTTTCTACAATAGAATTTATGAACGAAATTTCAATGAATGTTAATGACAGAAACATTAAACATAAAGTTTATTCCATTTCTGTGAAGTTTATTTCATGTTCTGTGAACACTCTTGCCAAAATTCTTGAATGCTAAGTTTTTAACTGATTTTAAATAAGAAACTAATTTATGGGTATGCTTTTAAATTTTTAAAAAATGTAGGGATATGTAGTAGCATACCTGATGTGGTTTCTGTCTAACAAAAAGTATATTTTTGCTCTATAAAACAGGCATATTAGATTGACTTGACAACATTTGGGATTGAAAATCTTGTCACACAGTAGTGTGAATTGCAAGATGGCACATCCTCTTGCAAAGAAAATTTTCCTGATTGAAAGCTATTTAAAAGTCATCACTTGAACCACAATGTCTAATGTTGCCGCTGAATAATTTATTGAGTATTTCAGAATAATTTTTCTCTGCAATGTTATAATAGGTATAATTTATTCAGAAGCCTACTTCTAGGAATCATTATTAATCTGATGCTTATAAATGTTACCTTAGTTTAAGGAATAATAATGAAAAAAAATACTTTACAAATTGCTATTGAGCAGCACCTTTTCCATTTATTGATGAAGTAGCTTTGTTTCATAGAAAAATTTTCTAAAGTTCTTAATAAGTTTTCCTCTCAAAGACATTGAGAAAAAGATCAGCTCTGCTGCCAGTTTCATGTAACATATTTTTGTGCTACTTACCTTACACTTTTCAGAAGAAACAGAAACTCATCAGGTAGCTGTACTGATAAAACTGGAGGAGAAAGGAGAAAAACCTGTCTATGTCTCACAATGACTGGACAGAATATTTCTGTGTGCTTTACAGAAGCACTTGATGAAGTGATGATTATATTTCTTTTCATTTTCCATGATTTTTGACATTTACCACAACCTCGTATGTTGCTGTATAGTTGAATATGTATTCTTTGGTGGTTGTTAGACAATCCCTAGAGCTGACACAATGACTAGAAACACAATGTCCGTCTTATCACTGTCCTTCAGCAGCACAAAAGCAGCAAATCTGCCAAAACTCGACACAAACTAAATTTTTGTCTGTTTGTCAATGCAGATGGTTTCAGAGTAACTTTTTGTCACTCCAGAAACAAGGAAGAACCAGAACCTTCCAGTGAATTTATCTTCTGGTTACAAATTAAACTTAAATAAAAAATAAAGGTAGAGAAAGCCTGCTAGCTTTACCCCTATGGTCCATGTACAGAAGCCTTAACTTTTGCCATTGATTTTAATGTCTGAGAGAAAGCTGATGCCAGGTTGTTGCTAAAGCAAGAAGACATTTCAGACCTGATTCCGTCCCGCAAGCAATTTTCTCCATGGACCACGATTTTGGAGCCTTTTATTCTCTGAAAATGGGTATATGAATCGTATTTCGTTCAAACCAAGTAAAGTGATATGTTCAAGATTTTCCCAAAGATCTGTTTCTTGTGTTGGGGAGTTCACCACCCTCTTCTTCAGCTCAGAACTCAGTGAAACTTGACATTTTGCTTTACAACTTGGTCTTACAATTTTAGATCCTAGAGTGATTTACAAGTGTGAATTTATGGCTTACACATCCTTGCAGTAGATATAATTTATGACTATATACTGAGCAGCGTTTCTTATAATGCTACCAGTACGATACTGGATTAAGTTCAAACTGATCTTCACCTTCCAACATCCTTTCTAAGCAAAGATGAAGGTCATCTTTACCCCTCTATCTGGATATTTTTCAAAACTTATTTCGAAAAAAAGAAATCATGTCTGTAATTTCTTGACTTTATATCTCTAATGTGATTTAGACATAGACAGTCTTAAGTGGTAAAAACAATGAAGAATTTTGTGCAATATTTCCAGCAGTGCATGAAACAGCACCTGCCCAGTAATAGTTTCTGCAGAAGGGACCATTTTGCTGATCTCTGTGGCTCTTCTGATGAGAAAACCACTCCTGTTTATTAAACAGTAGGGACTTTTATCCTTTGATTTCGTTTGGAACAGGATCTGACCCAATCTATCACTTGCAAAAATAGCCACAGCAAAATGAAAAGCCCAGCTTGCCTGTCCATATTTAACATCTTCCCTTGTACATGTTCTCTGCCAGGTCCTCCAGATGAATATTTTCAGTTGCCTATGTTGTTACTGTTGAAAAATATGCAGCCAATGCACTCAGTCTGCCATATCAAGTATCACGCAAAAATGAAAATAGTTGAAGTATTTATGACCAGGCAGAGCCCTTGGGATCTTTTCCTGGTGAAAACCTGTATTATTTGCTGATATTGGTTTGTAACATTTTATTTATGGTCAATTTTCTGTTTTCTTTTTCAATATATTATTCTTTATATCAAGTTTATATGTACACATCTTGACATAGGCCCTCTAAAATTCTTCCATTTGTCAAAACTTTGTGATGTGGTAGGGAAATTCTGAGTTACTTGATGAATTGCATTAGGTACAGAAATGGAACGGTGATGAGTTACTTAGGCTATTCTTACCAGTCTTGGACAAGGAAGAATTTGGGTTTCATGACACTATCATGCTGATCATTTCTTATTGATTTTTTTCTTTAATATTCTTTTTGAATATGCAAAGGAAATATTCTTCCTTTTAATGCTTCCACATTATTTTCAAGATACATCACCTTTTTTCTTTTTTTAATACATCCTTGCAATATATTTTATGGATATAAACTTACAAGAGAAGAAAGGGCAGCTGTCAATCTACACCTGTACTGTCAGGATGGCAGGTGTTCTATACGACTTGGTAGGAAAAATGTTTCTTTTTTAATACAGCCACATTATTTCCATGTTAGGACTTGAGTCTGGTGTAGGTGATGGAACTCCACTGACCTACTGAAATCTAATGTAATACTTTCAGTCTACAATAGAAATTTGTTCCTCATTTCAGAAATTCATTTATTCCGTTGTTTTCTACTTAAATAAATATTTTTATTAATTAACTCCCATGTTCTCCCTACACCTTATCCAAAAATCAAGCCATATAAGAAGTTCTTATTGAGTTTATGTGTGGAAAGAATAGTATTTAGTTTTGTTTTCCCTATCCTTGTGAATTTACAACTGCCAGCTACTCACATTTTATAATGGCTTTACTTGCTCTGCTTGTTTTGAAGATCTGTACAGTCTTCTGTTTATGCTACCATGTCTGCATTTGAAATTGCTGCCATCTGCCTTTTGACTTTTGTTTAATATCATTGATTTCTATGCCGCTTTCTGACACTTAGATTTTATGAGTATTAATAAAGATTTTAGTCTTTCTATCTATTCCTGAAATATGTTCTCATTTTTTCATTACATATGTTCTGTACAATAGTTGACTGCAA
This sequence comes from Nicator chloris, assembly GCA_013400495.1. Lineage (NCBI taxonomy): Eukaryota > Metazoa > Chordata > Aves > Passeriformes > Pycnonotidae > Nicator > Nicator chloris. Next base: position 57,862 of record WAAE01002172.1, on the reverse strand, counting down.
TAATCTTTCTTGAACTCATTACATATTCTCTGCAAATGTGCCTTTTAAATTTTAATATCTTCAGCTCCTGTCTTTCCCAGATAAAGTCTGGTGATGAACTATGCAACTCTATGAGTGCTATATAGGATAATTCAGAATGTCTTTTCAATACTGCTTTTTCATGTAGATCACACAGCATTCCCAGCATTAGAACATCAATGTGTTTTCTTTTCTCCAATAATTTTATTGCTGCATGGGATGAAAAGGAGTGACTATATTCCCAAATAGACCTTCAGTCACATTAAGCAACTAAAAAAATTCTCTTTTCAAATGTCAAGATAGCATTTGACAACAATATAGTATTGTACACATAAACACACTACAAATGATACCAAAGCATGTATTGCATGCAATGTTTTTGTGGAGAGTGTATTATAGAGACAGAAGTGCACACAATTTACCTCTAATTCAGACTCTCTGCCAGTAATGCTTTACAATAAGAAACAAATTTCTCCACTGAAATTTCTAATTTCTAACATAACTTTGATAACAACAAAAAAACCCCATTTATAGCTTAATGAAAGGTCTGGGCTGAAAGAATTCTTTGAGACAGTAGAATATCTCTGCATATACCTTGAGTAGAAGTTAAGTAATGGTCCTTTTGTATTTTCTCCGCATACTTAACACACTCAGATGCATTTTCAGTCTCCATCTCAGGAGCCCACAAAACACACAAATGTGCCTGTGAGTGCTTTTTAACCAGTAATACATTTTGTTTCACCCTTTCAAAATGATACCTTTCTTTTTGTTCAACCATTTTTGTTTAATTTACATTGTCAGGCGTGACTGCTGGGCTTCCAAATCTTTTTAACAGCCTACAGGAGAGACTTTTTAGTGCTTCTAGAAGCACATCCAATATTGACTGATACTGAAATCGGTGACTCAATCAAAACAAAAGATGATAACTTAAGTCCCTGATTAGAGTTCAAGCTTTGCTCTTGTTCCATTTCAATGGCATTGCATTCCTTCATGTATCTTCTCATCTTCCCAAAGTTCCATAACTGGATATAAAGCACTCTGAAGAGGATCCATATCAAAATACAGTTAGAAAATCATTCATTATATTTATGGCCATTTTTTTTTCGCCAAGTAACTGCTGGCTTACCTTAAAGCTATGTTGCTAGCATAATTTAACTTTGCAGTATTATCTTTCATGTACAAAACTCCATTATGTGCATATTCATGACAGCTTCATGTAACTTATCCCTCCCATATAATACATATCTTGCACTCAAAACTTTCTGATTTAGGCTAAGTCTCAGTTGTTTCCTTATATACTTTTATTGATTATTGTGGTTTTGCAACAAAGTATCAGTAACACTATCAGCTCAACAAACCAAATATTATCATACAGTAAATTGTGAAATAGAACAAGAAAAAGTAAAAGAGAGAAATAAAAATCCAGATGATAAATCTTTCAGTAACCATGGCTGATATATGCCTATTGGTTATTATATGTCTCTAGATATCAATAATATATTACTCAATGTGAGGTAGACCCTAACTCTTATTTCAGTTGTAGCAATAGTGAGAAATTTTATGACTGATCCAAAACATAGATTAGTTAATATAAAAGACCTATCATTATAGATTTTAGGTCTTATTTGATGCTGTTGATTATTGAAGGAGAAAAATTATGGTAGATAAAGCATTTTACTTTATCTGTATACCTTTCCACATCACCAAAACAAAGTCATTATGGTGTGGCTAGAGCCTCCAGGGTGCTCCTCTTATAGGTTTGGAATGATTACCTAGGTATCAGCTCATAGTATCATAATAGCTTGACCTTGTTTTCCATACACAGAACTAGGAACAACTCTGCATTTGACCCTAGAGAACTATTCTGAGCCCCACTGTGATACAGTAGAGCCCTAGAATGACAGTTGCTGGGCTGAAATATTAATCGCATTTATTGAGGAAGGATTCAAAGTGTTGCCATCATCTAGTTAGAGCCACAGAAAAAAACCCCAACTTTAGGTCTCTCAGTGAACAATGCAGGATATATGTATGTCATGGAAGCACCATGCCTTGCTAGGGGAATATTCTAAGTAACTGATTCATGTAGGTGATATGAATAATCTTCTGAGGTATAATTTTCCTTGGACAAAATTCATTTTTTCACAGATAAGAATTTTGTGCTATTTTTGATACACTAGAACATTTGGTCTTTATTTGCCATAGTGAGAGAGGTCCCCTGTAAACTCCGTGTTGTATCAGGATCTAATGGGTTTAGATGTCTCTGTCAGGGTGAATTCTAAATTAAGCACAGAGGGAGATGAAGAAATAAGGGACCTACACACAGAAAACTAAGCGAAAAAATTAATTTGGCTAAACAGATGTATTTTTGGGATCCTATGTTAACTGAAAGAACTGTTGTGGATTATCAGATACACTGATGGATTCATGGATAACACATGGTGCTTCTAGAGGCATAACTGTAAGCCAAGTGCAGTCACCAAAGGAAATCAACTTGGCTGTGTGTTTAGAAAACTAAATCCTACCTCAGCTGTCTCCCTTTCAGTGTTAGTGAGCAGTGCTCTGAAATTGTTGTTGCTTAGGCAAAAGAGGTTAGTGTTATCTGAGATACTTGTTACTCTGTGTTCCTTTTTTTTTCATTTTTACAATCTTTCGTAAGAAAATTTCAAATTGCTGAACAGAAGCTTGTGGCATCAGACATGCATTTGTCATCGTTTTCTCAGGGGGAAAGTCCAGACTTATGACTTGTCCATTATTGTAAAATATTGAAGCTAAGAAGATTATTAAGGGACTGGAACAACATTTGTACAATTAGATCCTGAGAGAGCTGGAATTTTTTAGCCTGGGTACAGAGAGCTCAGGGGCAGCAGTTCTTTTCCAAATGTATTTATATATATACATTGTGAGAGGATGTGAGGAAGAGGGAGCCACACTTGCCCAAGTAATGCTCACCAACAGGACAAGAGGTAACGGCACAAACTGAAAAACACGAAACTCTGTCTGAAAACACAGAACTTTTTTTTTTTTTTTTTTTGCTTTGGAAGTTGTCCAACGCTGTAAGAGATTTTCTGAAAGGCTGTGGAATCTCCAGCTGTGGAGATGTTCAAAATCAAGCTGGATGTGGACCTTGGGAACCAGTTTTAGCTGACCCTACCTGAAGAGGGAGTGGGACTATATATTCTCAACTGATTCCTTTCAAACTCAAATATTCTGCCATTCTGTGACACCTGCTGTGCTGTGTCATTGCAGTGACATCTGTAGATTGTCAGCAGTGAATCAAATTACAGTAAAATCTATGTTTGGACCACAGAATAAAATGGCCACTAAAGATCTATCCCTAGAAAACAGATAGATCTTGAGGCAGGGAGGTTGGGTTCAAGTGAATAAATGCTTCTGTCATGCAGGCTTCTAGGTCTTTAGCTTCCATCATGATGGCTCAGGGCATCCTGTCTGCTCAACAGCTGCTGTGCCAGAGGGATGTAGGTATCCTGTGGAGCCTCTGTCGTGACTGCCAGAGTCATGTGGGTGCATCAGTTCTGTTAGGGCACCTCGGACAGCACTACAAGCATTTTCTACACCTACAGCTTAGTAGGACCTGAATCTATCTCTTGGCTCTACTAAATGTATCGACTAGACCATCACTGATTATGATGGGTTCTCAAACCTCTCTCATCTGTCCTGTCTTTCTAAGACATCTAACAGGGATGTTTAAATTTAGACCTCCTAATATTAAATTATTCTCTAATTTCCTAGAAAACTGTAAAAAAAGTGTAATTAAAGCCATAGCTTGTGGAAATCTGCAACTGGAAAGAGAGCAGAAACTGGAGAGTTCATCTGGGAAACAAGGTATATGATGAGCATTTAATAGTAGACTTGAATTTATTTACTCAGGGAAAATAATTTTTTTCCTTTTTTTTTTTTTTTT
>WAAE01002172.1:0-53869 GCA_013400495.1 Nicator chloris | reverse complement strand
TTTTTTTTTTTTTTTTTTTTTTTGTAAGAAGTACCAGTGATTCTTCTTCTTCTAGGTGCAGATAATTGGGAACCCTCCAATACTAACATTTTTTTTTTTGCTGAAATGGAAAGCCACAATGAATAATAATCAAATAATTAATAATAATAATAGTAGTAGCAAAAACAACAATCATCATTATCATCAACATCTGTAAAGAAATACAATATGCCAACACAAGTGGATGGAAAATAAAAGGAGTAGTTTTTAAATGTACCCTCAGAGTTTTAAGTAACTGATATTTAGAATTTTTAAATGCATGCTGTATAAAATATAACTTAGAAAAACTGTTACAGTGGCCTGTGACATTACTGAAGTTATCAGATCACACTGCTGCAGATATTCAAAAAATGATGGTAAATTAACAAAGAAGGCCACTGGCCATTTGTTAAAATTTTCTACCATTTAGAAGTTGACTGGATAACAGAAAAACTGTTGTTTATTTCAAAGCAAATGAAGCACTTAGTTTAAATACAAAGTAATTAATAAGGATATTTCAGCATTTATTTCCATTTGTATCTGGGTACATGGAACTTTTGACATGAAATGCTGAGTACCAAAATTTCCATATAAAAAAGTAATTTGAATAAAGAGGTCTATTATGATATACTCTTCATAGTAATAGTAGCTAATGTTTTTCATTATAACCAAAAGCACCAGTATGGCCTTCTCACTCAGATTTTCTTAGTCTTCACCTTTGACAGCACACTGGTTAAACTGAAGAACACTGGTTTACCATAATTTAGAAAAAGCCTTCTCTATCCTAGCCCAAACAGTTTTCTTCCAGTTATTCTTATCCATCAAAGAGCCTCTGTTTCCACTTCAAGCTTACACCTTAAGGGTTACAGATGTTTTGAATAATTAACAAAAGCCAAGTTATAAATTTTTACTAATTCATCCCAGCCATCATTATTCACTAGATATCAGGTTGACTGTGCTTTCAAGACACAGCTACAGATTTTTTTCTTACACTAGACAATGAAAATTCTACAACATTGGGCTGTCCAAGATATGATAAAATTTTAGCAAGGTGACTATTAACAAAAAGATTATTCTCTGAATGGATATACAGTGCAAGCATTAGAATTCTAAACCTGTTGGGTGAATAACAGTTCAGACTTCCAAAACTAGCTTTATACCATTGATTAAAAACCTAAGAAAAAGATTAAAAAATGCTACTGCATATACACACAGAGAGGAAAAGTGTTTTTATTAATTAAAATAAGGTTTGCTGTGAATTAATTTCAAGATGGTAACAAGTATTTAACTAAAATTTGCCAAATATAGTTAATGTCGCACCTGTTTCAATACTGCAAGATGTTTGAAACCCATTATTCTTTCTTGGAAAATTTCTAATTGGTTTTACAGGATTTTTGCATGTTTTATATTTAGTAGAAATAATGGCTATATTTTTCAATTAGAAGTTTTAAATAAATAGTTCACGTATTATAATTTACTTAAATTTTTTTGGATGACATAATTGCCAATATCATAGTAGGAGCCTACACATAGAAAAGTCAATTACCTTAATTAAAGTGATTTGAAACTGAAAGAAATTAATGTTTTCTTTTCCATCAAACTTTTCCTATCATGCAGAGAAAACCAAAGAAGTGATTTTTAAGATTTAAAGAGAAGAATTCTTGAGACTTTGTGGATTTATGATTTTTCAAGCAACAGAATGAGCCTGATGAAACAGACAGCTTTCTGTGAGGAAGTAGGGGATTTTGTGGAATGCAAATGCTGTTTACCTTGCTTTTAGCAAGACATCCAACCTGTTCTCTCATAGTACGCTTAGGACAATATAGATTAAATATTGACTGGATAACTAGGTGGAAAAATGGTTGGATGTCTGGGATCAAAATAGTGAGATAGGGGATCCAAAACCTTTCCTGGTGCCTGGTCATGAGTGGCATCCTTCGGAGACTGATGATGTGTAACATGTTTTTGAGTGGCCTGGACCATGGGATGGGATGTTAACAATTTGTAGGTTATACCACTGGAGAGCAGGTCTTCTGTGTACTGAAAGAACTAAATAGACTGGAGAAATAGCCTGGCAGGTATCTCAGAAAGTTCATCAAACGCCAAGTCCTGCACCCTCTTTTCAGTTGGGAGTTGATGGAACAGAAAGCAACAGAAAGCAGGAAGCCCTTGTGGAGTGCTGATAGACAGTAAACAATCCTCATCAGCGGGGTGCCCCTGAGGTAAAGGAGGCCAGCTGCATACCGGGCTGCATTGACAAGAGAGTAGCCAGAGGACCTTTGGCCACATGGAAAGAGGAGGTCATGGCGGAGCAGGTTTTCTGGAAGGATCTGTGACCCTGCAAGGGACCCACACTAGAGCACTCTGTTCCTGAAGAGCTGCAACCCACGGAAGGACCCAGAGTCAAGTAGTTTGTGAAGAACTGCAGCCCATGGAAAGGACTCAGGTTGGAGAAGCCTGTAGAAGACTCTCTGCTGTGAGATTGACCCCATGCTGGAGAAGAGGAGAAGTGTGAGGAGTCCTCCTGCTGAGGAGGAAGGAGCAGCAGTGTTGCCCTTTTTTTCTAAAGTTCTTAGCTTTCTGATGTTTACATTCTTAGTCAGAGTTCTCACAGTTTTCATGCAAATCTTTGTTTTTCTAACAGCTTCTTTTTGTTTATAATTCCTTCTGCTAAGAAGAGAAAGTTGATTGACTGTTGCTTTGACCAGTGTAGTTTAAGAGGTAGCAATTTCACCCTCCAATCCATAGTCACTTTTAGAACTCTATAAATATTGAAGTCTAGAAATAAATGTCCCTCTTTTTTGCCTTGGACATCTCAACATATTCGTGTCGTTCATTCGTGTTGCATTGTGACACAGCAGAGACAGTGTGTGATAACCTGCCTGCAGACCCCATTCCTGTGCCTCTGGGAGGGAGGAGGGAGAGAATTCAGAAGTAAAGTTGAGTCCAGGAAGAAGGGAGAGGTGGAGGAAAGATGCTTTTTGAGATTTGGTTTTATTTATCATTATCCTTCCCTAATTTGATGGGCATTAGATTAAACTAATTTCCCCAAGTTGAGTCTGTTTTGCCTATGGCGGTAACAGATGTGATCTCTCCCTGTCCTTATCCCAGTTAATGAGATTTTCGTTCTATTTTCTCTCCCCTGTCCAGCCTGTGGAAGGAATGATAGAACAGTTTTGGTGGGCACTGGCACCCAGCCAGGGCCAATACAGCACAAAAGTCCTTAAGCATCCCTCTACGGCTGGAACTGTACTGAACAGGAGATTGGACTGTACAGTCCTCAGAAGTCCCTTCTAACCTTCATGAGTCTATGCTTCTATGAAAGCTATTTTTTTCTTGTATACAATTTGGATGACACAAGTGGGACAAGACGAGTGGAATTGAAGTTATAAGTACAGAAACAATCTACCTGTATATCAGAGGTTTTAAGTTAATTCCTTGAGTGATTAATGATCTCCCCAACTAGTCTGTTGGCTGGCAGACTGTGGTATTTAGTTGCCTACTGGAATCAACCCACAACAATTAGATTTTCAGCTTTTAGCAAACTCAGTGTGTCTGTGCAACAAAATTTCTATATGTAAACACAAAGGGAAAGATGTTGATCAAAAGGAGAAAACCAGTAAGATTATGCATTGCAGAAGGATATTTCTATTACTGAATTCTCCCAAAGGATTATAACATAATGCATAAAATTACACTTCAAATTGTCTAAGTGCTTACAGATATTTGTCTGCTTTCATTTGATTCTAAAAGGAAAGGGTTTGGAGAGTAATTAGATGACATGGGTAAGGTGAACTGACTTCCTAAACACAAGTAACATCTGTGAGCATTTAGAAATGGTAGAAATTGGAGTGATGCTTCAAATTTTTTCTCACTTTCACTATTTCCCTTTAGGATGTGAACTTATTCAAGTGAGTTCACAAGCACTTTATTGTTCTCTAGAGTTGAGATAGCTGCTAAAATGCTCACTTCAGCTTTACATTTAAAACAGGTGTTATAACTCCCTACGGAGTGGTAAAACATTATGCCTTTCCCCTGTTTGAGCATACAGAAGAATTCTTTTAACACCTTTGTTATTGCTGCTATTCAAACTAATACATTTACTAGTCAAAACCAATTGCCTTCACTTGTAATTAGAAAACAGTGGCAAAAAGAAAGCCCTCGATAACAAATGGGCATTATGATTTTTTTCTTTGTGTGAATATGCACAAAGGACAATTCTGCACAAAAATTTTACAAATTGACTCAGAAATTTTCAATTAATCACATGCTTAGGACCCAGAAAAACCACTAATGCTAATTTACAGAGGTAGAAGAGCTTTGAATTCCAATAATACTTCAAAAGTTAGTTTCAAGTCTAGTCAATTGGAAAACCATTACCACTTCACACTACTCTGATTTCTACAGATATCTTCTTGTGAGGACAGGCCAAGCACACAGACACAATACATGAATGAGGAAATTACAAGGACAAAAATACACCAGCTGAGAGAATAAACAATGTTAGCTTAAAAAAAAATCACTGCCATTAGCCTGAAATAATTGAGTGCTGTAAATTAAATATAATTTTCTGTTTCTGTGCCTAACATATACAATGAACTTGAAAAGTTTGCAGTGTTTACAGTCTAGCTTGTGACACTTACATTAAAAACATGATGATATTTCAACTTTAACTTGAGTAAAATTTAACACATTCTGACTAAAGAAGAATGTTCTGAATTCATGATTCCAAGATATGGAGATATGACTTGTAATAAGAATTACAGAATGAAAATGCATTTTAGCAATGAGAAAGGGATGATAAAAGCCAGATCAAAAAACAGGGTTGTCACTTCTAGTACCTCTTTGGTCAAAGACATGATCAATGAATATGTCTTTGCATTGACAGTGAAAAAAGAGATTATATGAGGAGTAGAAGTCAGCTACTTTTGCAAAAAGCATATTCCACACTACACAAGATACATTTGTGTCACAGGAGAGTGCATTAAGAAATCTGTCAGACACTATTAAATGCTGTATATGTTTTCTCCTTCTGTACATCTGTCAAAGTTGGATGCTTCAAAACCCCATAATGCAAGACTCAACACACACATAACTTTCACCAGGTTAGGTGATAAATTTAAATTAGTCATCTAAGCTTATTCTTCAGGTAGTAAGAGTGATAGGCATCTCTTTTTTCTTTCATACTTTTTGGGACAATAATATTCTGATAACAGCAATTTAGCCTAGTGGATTATCTTATAAAAAAAGTTGGGCAACTAGAATATTTTGGCATTAATATTACGCACACAAAGGATAAAATTTAGATTGTGATTTTAAAAATGTCAAAGATATCTGAGAAAAGTTTATATTAAAGACAGAACCAAAATGTACTAAAAGGAAAGAATGTACCTTTGTGGGCATTTAATAGATGCTTTGTCATAGCTGGGAATTTGTGCTGTCCCACTGAAATAAACGGGAAGTCTAATTATACTAGATCTGAATCAATCCTTTTGAAAACCTTCATACTTCCATAAGCAATGTAGATACTCTTGTTGCATAGGAGATTTTTTTGCTCAGTGATCTCCTATACATGCCTAAATTTGAACAGAAATAACCTAGTCCATAATCTTCATGATTTTATATCAAAGTACACCACTATCTCTTTGTATAAAAATATTCTGGCTAGTTTGGGGCCATAATTCATGAATACTCTGTTTTTCTGTATTATATTTATGACCTTGGGTGGATGGACAGTCAAAAACATTCGATCAGGTCTGAGCTTTACTGACTGGCATTTTACTTGCAAGGTTTTCTCCTTGAAACTAGTGTGACTACTCAATGAGTAAGGAATGGCTACTCAGCATGTGCAGTGAAATGGAATCTGACCTGTGATATATCACTTCTGATGAAAAAACAGGATATTAAACAAAGTGTATTAGATGACAGTACTACCCAGAATGCTCTTTTAAAATTAGCTTTCCTGAGTGACGGATTATTCTCTGTTGCAGACTCCAAGATAAAAAGGTCATTTGAAATATATTATAGATTCTTGCTTATGTTTCCTGTTACCTTCACATTTTCATATTCATCTTGTTATAATCCCCTGCTTTACAGTAGAGAATCTAAAAAGTAATCTTATTTATTCATCTTTTCCAGCAAGGTGCTGTTTCATTTCCTTTCTTTTTTTTTCTTCTCCTTGCTCCCATATTCCTATTCTTTCCTAGTTGCTAGTCTCACTTAATTAAAATATAAAAATGTCACTCACTTCTTTACAACATCAAGCTAATTTAATCTACCTCATTCTCCTGCTGGCTGCAGGCAAATTCCTTGTCTAAATACCAGTTGAACATTGCATATAAATCTGTGCTCTCATCCCCTCCCCAGCTACAGTCTTCTGCTCTTTGAAGCTGTAATGGCAGGAGATTGAGGCAGCCTGGAAGGACGGGGCAAGGTTCTGGGGATAACTGACCAAAGGTAAAGTGTAAGGATTAAAAGAAAAGGGTAGCTTTGCAGCTGGAAGAATGGGATTTGCAAAGTGTTGGATAAAATGAAGTGGTTAACCAGTAGATTCTATTCATTCAGAATTTTTTTCTTTAGAGAGGGGAAGTATGCAATCACATGAGAAGAAAAAGAAAAGGTTATTTTGTAAAGAAATTGCTTTGCAAAACATTCCCCCTTGTTACAGAAATTTGTCTGGAGAATGCAATAATAAATAGCTTTCTACCCCAAGAAGCAAAGCAGTGAAGGTGTTTTGCTTTAGGCAAACACGGTTACTTCCCCCACTTGTGACCTTGAAGCAGAGTCAGTGGGCCCCTACTAACACATACCCAGTACAATGCATGCAGTACATAATCTCTGCATGAACAGGGCTGCTGTTCCCCTGCTGATGCAAAAAGGGGAAGGGCAGCACACACTTGGTGTAGTGCAACACCAGTAAAGCAAAGCAGATCAGGTATTCAGTGAGTGCAGAATGTGTATAGGGTGACAGGGTCTCTATGACAAGAGTGTAGTCATTGGGAGGGGTTTTTGTTTTGTTTCCTTTTATTTTTAAAATTACCTTAGAAATTAGAGGCTCTTGTTCTTTTTCTCTGTCCCCATTGACCCACTTTCATCTGTTTGCTTCATTTAACTGTGGTGTCTTTGTGCAGCAGTCAATAAAGACATGCTTCATCTCACCTAAACTCAGATATATAAAAGGTAGGAGCAGGTAATTTCCTCAGGCTACCAGTATAATTGATGCAGAGAAATGGATATCACAAACGAGTTTGAGCTACTCTTTGTCAGATACCCACCACAGCCAAGAAAACTGTTTCCTGATAATTCCTGTTTCTTTCCTTAAAACATGCTCCTAGCTGGGATCCAGTTGTATCATTACATACTGACATTAGAGAAATAAGTCCTACCTAATTTCTATATTCATTCTTAATTAATATATAGCTAATATCTTGGCTATTTCACATAAGAAAAAAACATATCACTTGCATAGGAATTGAACCTTGAATTTTCAGATGAGCTGCAGACCAGATAGAAATAATTTATTCTGGTAATTTTGGATTTCCAGAAAGTTGTATGAGGTCTGAGAGCAAAAATTCATGTGGGATTGACTATTGTGATGGCTCCAAGTGGACTGTGCTGTAAAATGACACATGAACATACCTAAAACCTCTTTTGCTTAGAAGTATGATATGTTGCTTTCAATTTCTAACTGAGGCATAATTTACTGCTTGTAGCACAGCCGATTCAAGGAAAATAAGATTTAAAACTTAAAAAGTGTTTGGAGACCAGTTTTCAATATCAGACTGCTTATTAAAATATGCAACAAAGAACAGGATAAATAAGTGCATGAGAAAAATGTTCCACACTATGAAACAGGTGATTTGGAAGGAGGATGCATTGCTCAGGTGTAGGGGAGGAATCATTGAGCAACTGATTCATGTGGGGTACCTAGGTTTAAAAAAAAACCTCAAAAAACATCAGAGGGAAGAGAGGTCCTCTTGTAAGGATTAGGAAACGACTGAAGGTCGTTTGCTGCCCCGCTTTCACAGAGGCCTCCATGGGTTGGAGCAGCAGCACAAGTCAGAAAATGGCCCCACTGGACACTCACCTGGAGCAGACTGGCCACCACAGCACCGGTGTCCTGGCCGGACTTGTTCTCTATGTCTGTGTGGAGCTGGATGGCCTGGCCCACGATGTAGCCCTTCAGAGGAGACACGGCTGTCAGGATGATGTTGCCACTTTTCATAAGCTTGTAGTTGAACTTCTTGGTGATGGACATGGTGTTGGGCTGCTGCAGGACAGAAAGACAGAGGTGTTGGCTCAAGAGAGTCAGAGAGCCTCCGGGAAAACACTCAAGAGATTCAAAACAAGCAAGCAGAAATATTTGCATCTAAGAGGATGCAAAGAATCAGCAACATGGCAATGCCACAGACAACCAGTCTCACTTCTCCAGCCCCGTTGTTCTACTGTCCTATTGGTTGCTTTCCCCTCCAAAGCAAGTTCCCTAAACCCAAATGTCTCCAAGTACCGGTTGGCCAATATGTTTCTCTGCATGCTGAAAATTCAGATAAATCTTTCATATGGTGGGGATTGGTGAAGATATTTCCTATTGGTAGAAAAGTTACACCCATGAATTTGTGCTTAGTTTTCTGCTGTCCCATACCTCATTAAATCATAAAGATGAAGAATAATGAAGTGAAAATTCACATATCCAGTTAATAAAAGTAGCCAAAGAAAACTGCTGGGGGTTAGATTTGTTTCTTTTTTAGTTATAGAACTTTTTCCTATCAGTTGCTAGGAAATTAACTACTGGGTACTTATAGGTACTTAAGCAGAACAAAATTGCCAGGGGAGAGGAGTGTAGCACCTGGTTTCTTTTGTCTCTGGGAGTTTTCTCTTGGAGGGGAAGGATACCACGACTTTTGGGGGCAGGTAAAGGGCAGGGCTGGGGCAGCTGAGCTCTGTTGCTCTCGGCATCGGAAGGAGGATGGCCAAGCTGTTGGTCTCCTGTGGGGAGGATTCACTGTCACCACCAAAGTCCAGTCCTAGGGCTCCACCACCACCGTTCGTGTGTCCAGGAATCCTGAGCTCGCCCTCTCCTGCCCTGCTGGAGCTGGGCCCCGCTGTCCCACGGCCGCAGTTTCTCCAGCGCTGCTCTGGGTCTCTTTGCTCCGCTGCAGCCCCGCACCCCCTGCCCTGCTGGGACATCCCGCAGTTCAGCTGCCACCGCAGAGCTTCTGATACATCTCCTCCAGCAGCCCAGGAGTTTCTGCTCATTTCCTGCGGTTCCAGTTTGGTGCTCCTCAGAGTCCTGCAGGGGCACCGGGATCAGACTGCCCCGGGCTTTGTGAAGCAAAACCTCTCCTCCATCCCCTCCCGTCACAAGGTTCCTGGTTCTGTTTTGTTGTTAGTGCTGTAGTTGTTGTTTTGTTTGCCTTGTTATACATACTAGTAAAGAACTGTTATTCCTATCCCTATACCTTCGCCTGAGAGCCTTTTAGTTTCAAAATAATAGTAATTCAGAGGGAAGGGGGTTGCATTCTCCATTCCAAGGGAGGCTCCGGCTTTTCCCTGGTAGACACCTGTCTTTCAAACTAACAGAAAAGCTTACAAGGCATTTGCAAGGTCCAGTCAGAATCCCAATATGGAAAACCAACCCAATTGCCAATAGTTATAGGAAATACGAATCACCCTCCCTCCCCACATCCCATCCCAACTCACCCCACTCCAGGTGAGACTCCTCTAATTGTTTTAACTAGATGAAGATGGCCACGTCCTTTTATGCTTTGTATACTCAGAAGATTATCCTGGGAATCCAAGTTCTGTCATGGGCATTTTAGGAAACTCTATTGATTCCACTTTTGTGTGAGGAATGTCTTAATGTTACAACATATCAGTTTTGTTTTGTATACCATATATCTAACTCCATAGTAAGTAAAATGCAGAGTAAATGATTTTTCTTAGAACATACCAAAGAGGCAAAACAAGTGCAGAAGTTTAAGGGGAGGTGAGTGGTGAAAGTAAAGCTCTGCTTAACCTGCTTAAAATGAGAAAGAACCATCTTTTTCTTCATTTATCTCATATTTAGGTGATTTGTGGTAAGTTTTACAGACAAGGTGATTTTCAGGGGTTTTCTATTTTTGCTTATCATGCTGTTCTTGTTGCATTACTAGACAGCACCCTGTCTTGGTGATGCATGCTAGCTTTTATAGCCAATCTCTTCTTTGAAATCCTCCAAGGTTCCAGATAAATAATCTCTTACCTCAAAACTTTTTACGTCTTTCTTCTGAAAGAGATGGACAGTTTGTCATGTCTCTTATACCAAAGAAGTGGATTAACCCAAATCCTTGGAAATGTTAATGTCTTTGTTAAATCAAACGTTATTTTGTTTACTTTGCTAACTAATAAACAACTTTTGACTTATCAAGAAGTAAATCATCCCTCCTCACCCCAGCTCTCTTCTCATTGTGTACATTTCATTATAAAGTATAATTAGAATTATATAGTATAAAGTGTATAAAGTATAATTAGAATTAAAATGTATATTTTAAATAAATCTTTATTCTATATCAGTCTGCCTATAAAGATACAGCTAAAGATATAAAGTAGATAAATATGTGTACCTTCCCATTGATTCTTGAACATGTCAGAAAAGACAATAACTAGTTTCTCTCGTGTGACAACAGGTCTGCATGATTTACTCCTGTTAGCAGCCTCTGAAACAATATTCTCATAGTAGAAACTCCAATAGATTGCCTAGACAGACAGGACAATTTCACAATACTAAATGATTAGGTGAAAAAATGACAAATGAAATTCAGTGTAGGCAAGTGAGAAGCAATGCACATGGAGAAAAATATATCCATAATGATAGACTTTAAATTACTTAAAATAACTCAGAAAAACCAGGACCTTAGATAGTTTTCTGAAAAGCTTATCACGTGCTTCACAATGGGCAGAAAAGCAAATATACTGTTTATGATAATTTCAAAAGGAATGAGAAAGAAATGGAGCAATTGTTATGCCACTGAGAATCCATGATGTGCCTTTAAAACTTCTGTAAGTTCTGGTCTTCTTTATCAAAAAGAAACAAAGAACTCAGGCACAGAGAAGTGTAGCAGAAGTTTGAAGCAACCTCCTACTAAAAAGAGAAGGCTACTTATAAAATGGACCAGACTGCAGATTAGAAAGACTAAAGGAAGATAACATAATCGTTTCTACCATTGTAAATAATGTGGGACTTTATTTTCCTCATTTATTTAACTCTGGAATTCATTGCCACAGGGTGCTGTAAAAGCAGAAGTGTAAAGACAGAAAAAGCAGTCTGTGACACTTCAGAATGGAAAGAGAGATGAAAGGAAAGACAATGGAAGTTCATAAAAGCAGATATTGTATGGAGAAAGGAAACTGGGAACTGTTTTCATTGTGTCTCCATTATTAAACTCTGGATCTTATTGCCACAGGTCTTGTGGAGGTTAAACCAGTTCAAAAAGAAATTCATAAAGTTGAGCTTCACCTGGGAACATTTAACATTATGGTTGAACTCTCACCTCTGGTTAGAGGTACTAAATTACACTTTTCTAGAAATTATCACTGTGTACAGGTCATGCTTCTTGTATTCTTCCCCGAGAATTCTTTTTTAGTCACTGTCAGAGGGAGAACATTGAGATAGACTGATATTTTGTTCTTGTGCTCCTATGATTTTTTTTAAGTAATCTCAGAACTTTGAGAGTCACAGCTGCTGTCCCACACATTTATTTATTCTCAGGTCAGGGAAGTGTACAAGTGAGACCTGCATATACTGTTTTCATGTTTGAATTCTTTGTCATTGTTACGATCCTTTTATTAAAATTATTAGAAATACTCCTGCCCAAATTAAGGTGAGAACAAGACCATATGTAAAAATCAATAGTATGGATTTTATTTGTTAGTAAATATGAGAGAGAAATAGAAAAGATGTGGAGGGACAGAAAGATAGTGACAGAGACAGATTAAAGAAAATATCACCACTCTGTGGATCCCAGTGGAGTCCCAATGATTCTCTCCAGCTGGTCTTCTTGGTGGTGAGGGTGCCCCCAAAAAATGGAGAATCCAATGGATTAATATAGGTTCAGGCCAGGTGGGAATGCCCAGGTATGTCCCCTACAGGGGGGAGTTTGACACAGCAGACCCTGGATCTGTTACGTCCCTTGCATCATGTGCAAAGCACTCAGGGAGCACTCGGGGGATCTTTGATGGATTATGACATTTGAACACACGTGAATGTCCCATGGATGTGGCCTGTGGAGTTGGAGGTTCCACAGCTGGGCCAGTCTGTGTAAGGGAAGATGGATGTTCAGTGCCTCTGACCAGAGGTTGTGCCACACACCCAAAACCTCCTCCTCCCAGCCCTCGGCTGTGGGGGAGTCTGTGTTAACCTGGCCTCCATGGGCTGTGGTGTACCCCAGCCCAAACCCAGCCAGGGATGATTTTCTGCTGACTCTGGCTTTCTTGTGGATGGAAGGCCTTTTCCCCAGCCTTGTTTATTTCTCCCTGGACCTGAGATGATTGGACAATAGTGTCCCTTTTATCTTATCTAGGCAGGTTAACTCACAGGCCAAAGTTCCAGTCAGGCATCTTCAGGGAGGAGTGGGCGATGGTGCTTGTATCTTCTTTATACAGTTTTTGCTATAACGGGCAAAACTCCTTCATAAAAACGTGTAAGGCACGAACCATTTCAGTCTCTGAGAGCCATTAAGCACAGCTGGAATATGCAATCAGACCTTTTCTCCCTGATGGGTTGCATGGATCATGTTACACTTAGTAAAAGGAACAGTTTGGCTTACTCTAAGAACTTTGTGGGTTTTCTTACACTGAAATGCTTATATTTAGGAAGTTTAGATAATGAAATATTTTTATTTATCTGCAGCTTTTATAAATGAAGTCTGTGATTTGATGGGCTTTCCCCCCTCATGCCCCCCTCTCCTTTTATTTTGGCAATAGGGAAAAGGCAGACAATATCCTTAGGAAAGAGATTATTTCATTTCAAGGCATGAACCTGTTACTGGATACATTTTTGAAGTAGAGTCATTGCCACTTTGCCTCAAAATGTATTTGTTTAAGAAAGGGCAGGATACAAGCTTGGAAGGTATCAAATAAATTTATTCAAGTAAATGAAATATTTCACATCTATGATGTTAAAAAGTAAAGTTTAAAAGTTATTATTATTATTATTATTATTATTATTATTATTATTATTATTATTATTATTATTGAGCGCTTTCAGGGCCTTATAGGGCATGTAGTCAATAAGTATAAAATTTAAGGCAAGCAATATGTGCCTGCCAACAAAGGGCTGTGCTTTTGCAGTGTAATGAGTTTTAACAACAATGCAGAAATCTGTACAAAGTTAAAATGGCGAGGCAAGGAGGCAAGTTCTTGCAATAGTATCATAAAATGCAATGAAGTTGCAGGTCACAGTGAAGTAGCAAAATGTTTCTGCTATCCATCTCCTTTGTTGTTAGGCTAATATTACTTTAACTGCTGATATTCACAGTATTTATAATTTAGATGTAATTTAAATAGATAAAGTGCCAGAAAAAATCCATGATGTGTTGCAGATCATGATTGATATGATGCTCTTTTCGTTTGAATACATTTGTATGTGAACAGTCATCCAAATATATCTATTATAACTCCAGCAGGATGACAGAATCATCATTTCTTAAAATCTCTATTACTAGAGTGTAAGTGGACTGTTAAACTTTGGCTCAAGGGCACAATAACCCTCACATCAGCATAATTTAATCATAAGTTAATGGAAAGTTAAATTCAATGTTCAAGACAGTGTAATTCTTTCTTGTTTCATATATTCCATGCCTATAGATCCTCCAAAATGGATAAGATTTTCATATTGAAATGCCTTTCCAGATATAAATACTTGAATGCATTTTTATTCTCTTATTTTCTGATGGAAAGGAAATTAACTTATTTCTTGTCTATCTGCCTTAAAAATGATGTTTTGTTTCTTCTGGAAAATATTTTCTGATACACAACTTGCAAGAAATTGAAGTATTATTCATATGTTCTGGGTACTCTGACATTAGTTCCTTTTAACTGACAAAAGCTTTTTCTGAGATGCCATTGACAACTGTATAAAATATACCAGTTGGCCTACAAAAGGTTGTGGACATTTATTTATGAGGGGAAGTGACCTAACAGAAGTTCATAAATATCCTTTTGCTTGATATATGAATCTGCCCCAAAGATGTTCTCTGACATGTTATCACCAAGCAGTACAGAGTAAAACAAGGACATGCCACATGGGAAGACAGAGCAAAGACTGTACATCATCCTGATAATGTAGATTGATCATAATGTAGATCATAGCTGCTCCACACATTTTAGGGCATGTCTGATGAATACTGAAACATTGCCCCATTTTCTGGGGACAACTGAAGCATATAAAATATCTCCTGGCACATCCTCCTTCCCAGTTTTATTCTTTATGTCAGCAATGCTAAAGTAGCTGTGTACAGGCAATAAACAGCCTCCACTTGTGACTGAAGGGATTGTGCCAGGCAGGTGAGCACTAGAAAGCTTTGCTGCATTAACCTGGTGTAAACCAAGTTAAATGAAGAGGGTGATTGGGACCAATATCACTGTGACACTCAGTGGGGTTGATATGAAGAAAGTAATGACTTTTTTTTTTGCAGTGGCCCCATTAAATGATTTTTTATGTTACTTGAAAAGTGACTTAATTTCTTCAAATTGTAGCACAGTGTGAAGTCACTCCATTCTTTCAAATATTCTTTCACTCTAAAATTTCCTCTTCTGTGTCCATCAATGATATTACCATAGCTTTCATCATAGACACTAAGTTCATGCTTAATATGTCCATTCAGTAAAAAGGTAAAACACAGATTCTCATCTTTAGCCCTTTTTTTCCCAGGCTTTTCTAAATTTTCCTTTTCATTGAGTGATTTCTTGACTTCTTGTGATTTCCTTTTATCCTTAAAACCACCTGAGTATTCAGCACTGATGGAGTGGCCTTGCATGAGTCTGATTTAGATTCTGCATGTGAGTGTGGAAATTAAATATAACTTAATGGAGTTAGACCCCTAAAAATATCTGGTTAAATAAGAAGTCAGAGCATCTAAGCTCTTTGTAATTATTTTTCTCTCTTTAAAGAATGCAGTGCATTAATTTAAAATATGTTAACCCATACCTATGTTACCTGAGAATCCAAATACATCTCCAAAGTTTAAAATATCTAGGAAATCCTAGAGTATTTGGCTGGAATGTTGTCACCGTGTTACTTTGTCATATAGGGCATTTATCAGTGAATCTTTTAGATGATATCTAATATTATCTTGTTATATATTGATCATATTTATTACTACAATGGATATGAGAAAGAAACAATCAATCTTTTTTAGTGCACTACAAATGGAATTTTAGCGGCAATGTAGTCAATTTCATTGGCTTTTTTTGTTATATATTCAGATCTTATGAGTTTTGGAGTTATCTTTTAAATCACAGGACAGAAGGGTACTGAATGACTGAGAAAGAAAAAGTCATACTGACTAAAATGTTTGGAGTTTGGCTAACACCTATTTACTTCTACTAGTCTATACCTTTGCCTGACATAAAATCTTTGTTAAAATTTCAACAATAGAGCATCTTCAGCTAAAGAATGATCCTGAACATTTTTGAGAGCTTTAATACTATATTCTTGCAAAGCCAAAGAAGAAAACTTTACTTCCTTATCATTTATAAATAGGAAAAAGAAAGCAGAAATAATGTCTTCATGAAAAAATAAACAAACAAAAAATCCAAACAAAAACCCAGCTTATTGTCACCAGATGTGTCCATGAAGAACATCGCTTCATTAGTTTTGTGTCATAGTATGGCAGACAACAAAACTGGTATTGAAAGGGAAATTCATTGAAGCAATGCATAACGGAATCTGGGTTCAGAGCAATTGGATTCCCAGGTTAGAAGTGCCAAATTAGTCTTCTATCTTTCTTTATAAAACACCTGATCTTTTAGGATTAAAACAAATTAATAAATATATCTGTGCAATGTTGTGGAAATATTGTTAAATTAGTGTTGATGGTTGTTTACTGAAATTGATGAACGAACGTGAAACTTATTAAAGATTAGAAGGTAGCTGGTTGTCATGAAAAGAGAATGTAAAGCAGGGAGATATGAGAACTGTGTTCCTCAGCTCCTGCTGGTAGCAGGAAAACTGGTTTGCATTACTGACATTTGACAAAGTCACAAGTTCAAGGACATTGTCAAGGAGTAAGATATTGAGAAAAGTTAGATGTTATTGATCCAATAAAACTGAGCAAAAATTAATCAAGAAAAATTAAAATCACTGACTTTCTGTAGCTAGCTGTTAGATCACTAAGCAGAAATGTGGAGTACATTAGATAGTCCAAGATAGTCATGAACAACTGTGCTGGTTTTGCATTGAGTGACATTTGGTGAGGAGGGAAGAAGCCAGTCACAGAAGGGATTTTCTGGTGTTTCCATCTGGTTTCGCACCTGAAACTGCCACAACAACCCAGACACTTTAATACTGAAAGAGTTAATTTATCAGAATTTGCTTCAGTGATGATATCCTAACATATGTGAGGATCATAATAATTCCTGTAAAAGATCCTATTGAAACTTCACCGGTAATAATGTACACCTTGGACAAGTTTTCAAGGCAAATGTGTTTGGACTGAAGGTGTGAAGAATGTCTATTAGCTGTACCCGAGAAGAGAAGCTAGCTTCTCCCCTCCAGTGGTGAAGGTAAGCTGACTCACTCTACTTCCAGGAAAGGTAACTGGGCTTTTCTCACCTCACATACCAAGAGATCAGTCACTCAATCACTCATGGGCTCTGCCTACATGTAGACTCACTCTCTGGCATAATCAAGAAAAAGTGAGGCACCTTTTAATTCAGTGGAAGAGGGGTTAGCTGCCTCTTTTTACTGCAGGGGATGAGTGGACCAGCTTTGAGTGACCTCTGCACAGAGGACAGTGGAGCTGCAGTTTGCCATTGCAGGATGACTCCCTAATGGACAAACCTAAAATAACCCCTGGATATTGCATCCCTAATGGATGCAGAAATGTCATGTTGTATATAGATAACGATAGCATATGGCATGACATAATTGCCTGCAGTAGTAAATTACTGGACTGAATGATCCAAGAGGTTCATATTCATATATATTACATGTACCTTTAAAGTGCAACATTTCTTGTAGGATTTAAGATGTCAAACACTGAAACTATGGAACACCCAGCTCTTCCTAGTCTGAACTAATTTCAATCTTTTTATAGAATAAAGTTTTTTGACTGTTTCCTGCCTGTTGTTGTTGCCAAGGATTTTTGAAAATGTTGAAGGACAGGATGACTCCATCGCTAAACCTTAACATATAGTGAACAGTTGCATAGAAAATAGAAGTTATTCTCAAATATTAAAGGTCAAGATTTTGTAGTCAAAAAGGACTGTAACATAGCTATTCAGTTCAGAGAACAACTTGCAATATTTGTTTCCTGTGGTCATAAGCACAATGTCATTCTTTAGGCAAGCTTCTTATGTAGAGGTTATATATACTGAGATCTACCAGAATAGAAACTGATCTCAGTAGGACCTTAAAGAAATTATATGCCTTAGACAACAAAATGTACTTGAATGTATGAAAGTTCACGAGCAAATTCGAATAGGACCTTGTGAGTAAAATGCAGGCTATGTGGTGCTGAAATAAGATTGGAGCTGTCAGGCAGCCTATTACAGAACTCATTGCTTTAGTTCATTTGTTTCTTTCAGATGAAAACTAATGGCGGGGACCACCCAGCCCTCCTCCATGTCAGAGACCATATATATGCAAGTGCTAAGTGATTTAAACAAAACGGGAAGAAGTCCAGTCAGAAAATAGTTGTTCTGACTGTGAAAACAAATGGCAAGTATCAGAGAAGGAACACCAACATTTCCTCTTACAACACCAGAGGAGACCAAATTCTTTATTGCAGACTGTTCAGAAGTGACAAAATTAATAAACATTCTATGGAATATCAGAACAAAAATGAAAGGAATCCAATTAACTTCATCCCAGAAGGCAGACAAATACTTTACATAGACTACTTTTTAGTGAGATTCACAGATAAACCATGATTGTGCCTTGACACTCTTTCTATTTAAAGTTTTCAGTACTTTCACTTAAATGAATTACTTAGAAAATCACCTTGCTGAAGAGTATTTCTTTAGTGATTAACGAGATTAATTTATAGGTAGCCTAGGGGTTAGGATAAAAGGGCAGACTAGAAAAGGTGACACTGCTGTGGATGTTTGCTACAGGCTACCTGATCAGAAGGAGAAAATGGATGACACCTACTAGAGGCAGCTGAAAGCAGCCTCAAAGTCTCAGGTGCTGGTTCTTGTGTGGAACTTTAGCTACTCCGACATCTACTGGAGAAGCAACACAGTGAAGCACAAACAGTCCAAACAGTGTGATGATTTGGTCAGCTTTTGTTCCTATTCTCCATTCCTTGCTTTTGATTCAAGAGTTCTTGTTTTTCAGAGCTCTTTTCTCCCATAGGTTAACAGCAATCTGATATTTTGGATGAGTAATGAACAGGCTTCATTTTCGATTTCTCTTTGCCACCAGAATTTTTATTTCAATTGCACAGAAGAAAGTATCACTCTTAGAATAGTAGTTTCCCAGGGAAATACTGAATGTATTTGAGATTCCTGCCTGTAAAATAACATTAATTCACTAGGGAATGATCAGATCCTAAGAGAAGAGATGAGTTATAGCCTATTATTTCTGTGAACAGCATACTCTGTACATCTCCAAATGTTTGACCCAGTTTTTTGGAAAAGTAAGCACAGACAGGCTATGTTCCATTTCTCTAAATGTAAAAATAAATTCAAGCAAGTAAGGGGATATAACGGAGTAATTTCCTAGACAGTATGAACTATTGATAATGCTTTGTGATGATGAAACATGATGATAAAAGGAAATTCATCTTTCTACTCTATGGTCATTTCACAGTGTCAAGCATGTTTTAGATTCAAAAATATTACCAGTATTACAATATTACCACTGCTGGGCACAGAAAGATGTGGTAATTGTTTCCCATGCTGCCTCTTTCTCCCAGCCTTATCTTACCTTGGGTCTGATACAACTAGAATAATTGAGAGCCTCCCTCAGGCAAAAGCTGCCTCAGAGAGTGTGAAAGCAAATACTACATGTATGTTCCTTTATAGCTGTAGTATCTATCCTATTATCTCTTGACTGCTGAGATATGAAAAAAATATTAAAATGAATCAAAATTCTTGTAATTTTCACACAAGGTGATTTCATTTTTATAAAGGAAATGTATCCCTTCATGTTTCGTTTTGTATCCATTTTCTGGTGTCTCAGAAGTATATTTTTGTTATTAGAGATTCTGTAATTCAAAACATTATGCCAGACAAGTACTACAACTTCAGAACTCCATAGGGAGAAGGTGGGCCCACTGGAATAAAAATCATTCTGTCTGATAAATGCTTTCAAAATAAAGATAACTCTACACAGATGCAACATATATTTATAGGCATATGGGCACATGACAGCACAGATTTTCTTTTCTTAATAGATCTAAAAAGTGTACTGCCTTATGTTAGTTGCATGTGAGGATCTCTCTCCTCTCTCAAAGAATTTAATCTGTTCTGTATTCCTGAACATGAGTGGGTTTGTTTGCTGTAGGTGAATCCTCTCTTCCCTAAACATTAAGCACTGAGACTTAAGCAATAAATTTTGCAACAGGTGTCATGTGTTACCATTTCTTTATGCCAGGCTCTGGGTGTGGAAGTCATGAGTCAGCATGAAATATGTGTTTATCCAGAACAAATGCAGTAGTCCTGAGGGTGCCTGCATCCATCCTCATGCTGAAAAAGCAATCATTGATCTAGCAGGAAATTGTTTTCTTACATTTGACAAAACTTCAGAGACTAAAGAAGTTTTCACTTCCCATATACCCCATTTGTGTCTTGGAATTTGAATGATCCCACACAGATTTCTGTCCTCAGCGATGTGGTCTTTGTTGCCACACAAACATAGCTGATTTCAGACTGTGCCGAGTAGATTATCAGAAGATTTAGGTCTAGTGTTGAATCGGAAATAATACAAGTGAGGCA
Organism: Nicator chloris; assembly: GCA_013400495.1. Taxonomy (NCBI): domain Eukaryota; kingdom Metazoa; phylum Chordata; class Aves; order Passeriformes; family Pycnonotidae; genus Nicator; species Nicator chloris. The sequence continues at coordinate 33,715 of WAAE01002172.1, read as the reverse complement.
CTCAAAATCTGCTGAACCACTCCATGAAGGTGAACCTGGGTACACACAATAGGCAACACATTCAGCTTTCAAATAAAAGTGTAGACCCATTGGAGTCCAAGTCGTCTGCATAAATATGTATGCATACCAAGTAGACTTCTCATGGCCAGTGAGTGGGTGCTTCCATGGTATAATCTCATCCTAATATTAATGACTAAAACAGAACTGAAATGTACCTTATGCATCTGTGGTCATTCATTATAATGAGCTTTGAATGACCAGCTCAGACATAAATGCTGACACTGTAGGTTCAAGATATGTGAGAAGAAATTCTCATGAACTCTGTAGATACTAGGTGTCTAGGTCATTAATCCCATATGGGCTATTGAACATTTAAATTGTTCTTAAATTAAACAGTACTCTTACACATTGTTCTTTTGGATGTAGATTACTAAATATTTTTTTATAGCTTGGCTTAATATAGGGAACCTTATAGAGGAATAAAGGGGAATTGTATTGTAATTTCTCCTCAGAAATTGTAGGCTAAAAAATGGAGATCTAGGACACTGTAAGAAAATGGGATTTGGAGTCTACCCTTGTTCTGATTAAAGTTTCACTATCGTCATTATACTGAGAGAAGGAATTGAAATATATTCTGTTGGAGATGGAGAAAAATATATGTTACAAATCTCACTGAAAGTAAAGCCTTGTTAAAGGATCTATTTATCACATTGTTCATATTCTTCAAAATAGGTTAAACATGAAATGAGTATCTCCTTGAAGGTGGTGTTCCTAGTTAAATATAGCATTTTCAAAATTTGAATTTTACCTACATTCAAGAGAAGTTTTAGCTGGTAAGATCTGATTATAAGAGATGCCTCTGACCAAATTAAGGTGCAAACAAGACCATATGCTGAAGTCAATAGCACGGATTTTATTTAACAGCAAATGGGAGGTAGAGAGATAGACAGAAACAACAAAGGCCGAGGGGGTGGGGGGTGGAGGGGGGAAAGACAGAGTGAGAGAGAGAGAGAGAGAGAGAGAGATTAAGCAAAAGATATTAACACCACATGGCCCCCTAAGGCATCCCACTGGTCCTTCTTCACCCTGGTTTTCAGTGGTGGGGTCCCAGAGTCATTCTTCTGGAGGAACTACTTTTATAAAGTGCAGCTCATGGGTATCCATGGGGCATAGGTGCTGTTTCCACAGCCAGGACTGGCATGTGTATCCTTTCACACAGTTTTGCCATTGTGCTAATTTTTTATGCCGTTGTTGTCTTAAATTCCCACAGTCTGCACAGCAGAATTTTGTCTGTTGTGCTGATTCCAAATCATCACCTTCATTAGGCCTGGGATTTCTGGTTTGTTATTTGTGATTATTCCTGCTGTGGTGGCTTATTTTATGGGAACTTCCTTCTCTAACCATGTTTTGAGACATGCAACAGCATTCTCTAAGTTCTTACAGGTGGTAAAAGTTTTTTTTAATATTTATAGAAGTCAAGTGACACCTCTATATCTAAGTATTTCTCTGTCTAAAGAACTTTACCACATTTAAGTGCTTAAATTACCACTTTTTTCCTTAAATATCTATGTTTCTAATCTGCCTTATTAATCTAGTGCCTTCTTCCCATCGTGGATTTAACAAATCCAGAAAGCAACCTAAGACTACCAAATTTCCTCATTCTTAATACTTGTTGCCAGTCAGATGCAGCACTGCCAAAGAAATAAGTGGAAAGTATAACACATCATGAAGAAGCCTACTGACCTGCTGGACCTGTGTATTCTCTGCTCTAGTTTGCTTTCTAGTGTAAGGCTCTCTCTCCAGCTCATTGTTCTGTCACAGGACAGGAGGCTGGTTGTAGTGTCTGTACACAAGATCAGTGTGACTCAGAAAAGACTGCCTGAAGACTGTACATAACTCATACTGGTTTCATTGCATTTATGTAGGTGCCAAAAATTAAAAATGATTTTTTTTTCATAAAGTGACTCTGGATAGCACATAATACCTTGCACTGGACCAGAATCTGAACTAATTTAGTGATGCATATGTTGGCAACTGAAGAGATGTCAGAGTTCACTGTAGAGCAAAAGGGAAGCAAGAAGTTCATTTTTTTTTTTGCAATTCTCCAGTCATTAGAGCATTCTGTACATGACCATTTTCCAGAGTAAGTTGCTGATGTTGTTACTGTCATTATCTATATTAGCATCAGTCCTGCTTATGGACTAGCAAGCCATTGTATTAGAAAGTAATAACAACAATAACAAAATGTCTTTTCTGCAGACAAACAATATTCTAAACACAAGGGATGAAACATCAGATAGATACAAGCACTGGAAAAAGACTCTGCACATCAATATGACAGGTAGTACTGTTACTATATCTGTTGCTTGATTTTCTCATTCTTTTTCCTCTAGGAAATTTAATTAAAAGTTTACATTTAAGGAGTATCCTTAAAAAGGATAAAGACCAACAGAATTGTGTACAAGTAGTGCGTCTCAAGTGGCAAAGAGGAGTGTTAAGCACGCAGGCATTTGGTTGAAAATTTTTCCAAAAGGAAAGAACATTTTTTTCCAGCTAGAAAGAGAATCTTTCCAAGGTGACAGAGAATATAATTGTGGTCCTGTCGAGGAATAATTACTGGCAAGACTGGATACAAACTGGATACAGAGAAGGGAACTATATTTAACACAGTACAGAAGGGGCAGGCAGAGAGAAAAGAGAGGATGAGAGTGATAATGGCTAAAACTTGATGCTGTAGAAACAAAATCTTTGTAGCAGCCTCTCTGTGGTTATTACTTAGGAGGAATGCCCTCTCTAATCTGAAATAAAAAAAGAATCCTTTCAGCTGTTGGGATGCAAGGTAGTGAAAGTTTTATCTGTGTGAATGGACAGGACAGGCTGTCTCTTAGATCTGTCACTCAGGCTACAGGTCTTAAGAAAATCTTTTATATGGAATGAGAGAATACTTTTAGCCAAAGATGAAATACAGGGTGAAGATGAAATACAGAGTGAAGATGTTGACCTGCACTTCTTGATAAAAGAGCTAGCAAGAAATATTTTTCAATAGAAATGAAATAAGGCAATTTAGCTATAATGCTTAGCTATTCCTAAAATAAAGTTGGAGAAGTCACTAATATTTTGGATGGGATGCAATAGCAACAGTGGAGAAATAAATAATGCCCTTAATAATGCACACCTCAAAATGCTTATGGAACCACTATCCAGACACATTTCAGAAGATGATGTTAGTATAGTCGAATGTTTAAAGATTTTTATGCTGACTTTTAGCAATTAAAACACCCCTATGTTTTGTATAAAAATTTTGTGTTTGTATTGTCATGTTAGATTTCAACTGGAATCTTCAAGTGATCACATTACAAAAGAATACCAAAACTCTGCACCAAGAATCCTGACAAATATAAGCTGGATAAAGAAACAAGATTTTAAGCCTGAAGTCCATAACAACCATTTCTATAAATATTGATTAATAATAAAATTTGAATTATGTGTGAAGAAAAATTAATTGAGAAACAATACTTGTGTTCATTGCATTTTTTTGAAGTGCTCACTCATAGATATTTTTCAGGAAAAAAGGATCTGCTTGTAGGAATGTATTTTGTTCTTTGTTTAGGAAACAGAATTTTTACAAGACAATCAATTAAGCTCCACTAAGATGAGTTGCTAAATATCAGCTGCCTGTATACAGTGACCTAGGGCTCACCATTATATGAATAATAGAGGCTGAAGTGGAAGAAACTACTGAAGTGGAAGAAAAGAGCAAATTACATTTTAATTTATCTGTACTTTGAGTAGATATGCTTGAAGAATTTTTGAGCTTAGGATAAAATGAAAATTCATTCACTTATCTACTTTGTTCTACTTCTCTGCATGGTAGCAATCAGATCTATTGAGACTGGTTAAAACTAACAAAAAAAAATGTATTTGACAGAGACAAATCATCTGTGCTCTGTAATAACCTGCAAATAATTATATTGTTTGAAAAAATTATACTTTCAAAATTCAGGTTAATTACTCAGGATTTGATGTCTGGTATTATAATAGTCAAATTAATATTTGGGTTTACTAAATGCTGCAGTTTTAAATTGTGTAGTAGCATAAACAGATTTTATTTTCAAAGCTGTACTGGGTAGGACTTAAGGAAAATGGAGACACTGACCTGAAAGATTAACTTAGCCTCATGTTGTTAATTTTTCATAAAGCAGCAAGGACTAGTAGTAGGACAGGGACAGGATTCACTCAGGTAAGCCTTGACTGGCAAAATCTGTAAAGATGTGACAGATAACTGACCAAAATGTACTGATGCTTTCAAGAAATATGCTTTCAAGAGAACTGTGGAGAAAATTTACTGCATCAAGTGAAATAAGCCAGAACCAAGGTACACTGGTACTTACGCAAGACAGGGAACCACAGGGAGCAATATTCTGGATATAAATGTGTATGCTGTGCTCTTGAAGGAGTACGTGTTAGAGCCCTGGAACCAGGGGAAACACAGGGGTTGTACCAAGCTGCTGCGAAACACACATAAGATGAGGCTGATTGCACTGACGTGCAGGGAGCTGGCCAAGAGGTCAGAACAGAAATGGGAAAGAAAAAGGGCTACAGGCAGATGCAGGCATGGCCTGACTGCTTCTCCCCACCTTTTGGCATGCACAGGTGGAGGGGGTTCTGTGACTGATTTACAGCAGCATCTCTTTGTGGTGACCCCTAGGCCATCCACAGAAGAACTCGCCCTCCCTTGGAGGGTCTGCAGCCTGTGAGCTGCTTTTAGGCTGTTGTGTTCTTCCCCTGGGAAGTCTCCCTAGGAGACTTCCCTCTTGCTCACGGTGAGCAAAATTTAGCACTGCCCTGAAACATTGTTAGTGTATGTTAATCTTTGATCCCTGATTTGCTGTATCCCCAGTTTTTGGTCATCCCCCCTCCCGACTGGTGCGTTTTGGAGCCTTTCCTTGATTGGTTCTTTGCTGAATCCCCTTCCCCATTATTCCAAGTTGTTAATCCTGCCCCCTACACCCTCTATATAATCCTGCTCCCCTGAGATCTCGGGGTCTTTCGGTTGCCGGTTCCTGTCAAATAAAGAAGATCCTTGGAGACCAGAAGATCCGTTCCCGTTCATCATTGTTCCTGCGTCACCCAAAGTGGCCCAGCCACTCTGCCGCTCAGGCAGCACTCACAACTGAGCTCAGTCACCACCAACTAGGGTGTGCCTGTGCTCCCAACGGGTCCAGTGTCTTGTTAAAGGCGCTTCTGTCAGGGAAGGTAGCAGCACCTCTAGGATTGCCAGCGAACCGCAACATCTCTTTAGTGGTACCAAGAGGCACTGCAAGACAAAGCGAGAGAGGCATGAAGGAAGCCGAGCTGGTACAACAGACACCTGCCTACATCTTGGATGCGTATAAGAAGATGGGTGTTCAGAAGCATTTTTAAAATTGATTCACACATGTTCTTTATGGTTCAGAAAAATTTCTGAAATTGCCATTGGAACATAACTTGGGAAGTGTCCATGTATGCACAAGCATCTTAAGACAGGTTGGTAAAAATGGCTCTGATGTGATGAGCATCTCATTTGGTGCCTCATATAGGAAACTAAATTGGTGAGATCACACGTGTGAACTACCAACAGCATTCAGTTCTGTGCCATAGTTACAGCAGGAGGGATAGAATAAAATAAACGTACTTTATTAAAAAACACGTACTGTGAAGGCTGATGTGTTGACAGTTTCATTAATTTCAAGATGTAATTTAACAGAGAACTTGAGTATGATTTTATTTTTGTTTTGAAAAAGAATGCAGACTGTCCAAATGAGCCCAAAATATCCAAAGACTGTGCCGAGACCTCACATGCAAGTCTCACAGAATGGATGAGGACTAGCTTGTAGGATGTTGGCCATGCACAGTCCTGGCAAGGGCAGTGCCCAGTACCCAGAATTTGAGTAAAAAATATCCCACTCTTGTGCACATACACACACACTGCTCTAAACAGATTCCTCTGGGAGTTTGATGGATCCTCAGCACTTTATCAGAACACGGATAAGCCCTGGTGAGGACACCTTAATGAACTGTACTGCTTAAGCTTTTAGGAAAGTAAAATTTCTGTCTCTTGTATTCTGTCAATGAAACACTAAATTTAATAAATGCTTTTTAAAACCCTCTGAAGAAAAGCAATCCACATTAAAACACTCTTCCAACATCTAAGCATGCTACAGGGCATAAGAAGGATCATCTATGAAGTGTTACTTTTGTAAATTAATTCCCAGCAGTAAAAAAACCTGGATACACAGCTCATGAAAAAAATAGTATACTTAGCCCATAAACCTCAAGGCTGTTATTTACTGAAGTCTAAAAAATAACACATTAAGAAATAAATTTTCAGCAGTTATTGGAGTTGTATAGCTAAATCTCCATAAGCACCACTGTGAAAATATAAATGCTAAACCATACACAACCAAGCATTTAATAACTTTTTAAATAAGATTGTAATTAATATGACAGTCATTTCATTTAAGTTCTAGGTTTATTTTACTGGAATCAAAACTTACTTTTCTTCCCAAAAGGTCACCTGCTAATAAACAAATGGGGCTTTTTTAAGGCAAAAAAATATCTGAGTGCCTTATGAAACACTGACTATGAAACTATCTGAATGACTCAGAGATAACAGTTTATAAATCACATCAGGCAATCACTGTGCTTGTGACCTTGATTGTACAAAATAGACTTACAAATTTTAATGATCAAAATGATATGACAATATCATTAAACATAGTATTATTCCTACATAATTACTGAAACTATTTGAAGTATTGTCACAAGAAAACTTGTCACTTCACCATGATAAGACTATTTCTTTATGATTTCATCATCTTTCATTTATGCTATGAATCATTTTAGTTTGCTCTGAATAATGTCTTGCTACTTCATGTGTTGTAAATAATAGCAGATCTATCTACACGTATATATAAAATTTTTCATAGTTTAATGATTTCACATTGTTAACGAGAAACTCGTGCTGAAATTCTGACATTTCCAAAGAAATACTTCCCTCGAACTATATCATAGAAAATGTTGACATTTGGAGTTTTCATTTTAATCATAATAAGACCAGATTCCAAAATGTCAAATTTTCCTACAGAATGGTAATTTTCTTTTTGACCACCTCTAATATGTCTACCAAAAGATCTAGTAACGGTTCAGTGGGTAATGTTCTGTAATTTTGACTTATTTTGCTGAGCTGCCATGCCAAATTGGCACCTTATGATTGTTCTCCTGTACTATTTTAAACCCTCTCTTTCTCCTTGTATTGCATTTCTACCATTATTACAGAAAGCTCACCAGATCTATTTTTTTTTTAAATGGCCTTCCACACTGGAGCCTTCATCTGCAGCTGCTGTGTCTGAGTCAATTAATGGTGACCAGAGTTATATCTTCTTCAGACACCAAATTCCCTTTTTGGCATGAGATGTCACCACTGGCCAGTGACCTCTGTTTGAAGCCAGGAATATCATCTTCCCAAGACAGAGTCATCCAGTCACAATCCATTGTGGGATGTACTCTGCAGACTTCTACTGGCATGAGCATTGTGGTACAGGTGGTAATTGTTGACTGGTTTATCTCTAGAAGGACATGCAGGTGGTGAATAAAATGGACAACAAATGATGTAAAGGGCAATATAAAAGGTAGACACAAACCTACAATATATGATCTCCTGTGATCTTGTTGGCCAGGAACAAAAGCTGAAAATTTAAAGTCCCGTACAAGAACTAAGGAATAAAGAGTAGATGTCAAGCTGATATCCAAAGACATGCACTAGTAGACCTTGTGATACTCCCTAGCTCCATAGTTCCTTTCTGTGGTGTGCAGAAGATTCCATGGGATCAGGAATTTCCATGTTCAGTTCCCTTGCTGTTTTCCTCTCACTCTAATGTAGAACTGGTGAACATTGTCAGTGACTCAGAACTTGCCTTGATCTTGTACAACATGAGTTAATAACACCTGAAGAGAACAAGAGCAGGAACTTAAAAAGAGGTCATAAAAGAAAAGATTTTTGAATTACCCACAGCAGTTTTAGATCTCTATTACAGAAAGATAAGCCATTCTTAATATGCAGAGCACTTCTTCACAGTATTATCTTGATAAAATCTGGATAGTTGGATACTTGCAGAAATGTTAGTCTTCAATCACTGCTCAATTTGACCTACTTCTGTGAAATATGTAATTTGGGAGGATATTGAATATCTGTAGAAAATGTTCTCTGTCATCATAGAGGTATAATGACTCATCATATAATAATGACTTTTTCTCCCCGTGATGGTAGGGTGAATGTACATGGGACCAGCATAAATCATTGGGCCTCTCTGAACTACTTAGTACAATAGTTCATTATTTCAGGTAACAGTACCATTTGATCCCATTTTCACATTCAGTAACTTGTATCTTTTTTCAAAGCAAAATGGTAAATTAACTAAAGCAGATTTAAAACAGATATCAAAGAATAAATATCCCAGGTATTTGAACAATGGAGTCATATGGTGTTGGCCTTGAACACACATGATGGTAAACAAAATTTTATTTATATCTGATAAAATATCCCTTGGTGCAACTGGTTAAGTGTTTTATACAGGTTGGTTGAAAGGATACTTAAAGAATAGCATATCTCCTGGAATGCTCCCTCATACCTTTTAAAATCAGGCAAAACAGCTGGTTAAATTATTATTATGCCTATAGAAATCATAGGTATAGATGCAGTACTGAAAATAATTACTAGAAAGAGAAGTGATAACTGTCTATTTTATAGCAGAAACTGTTGTAAAATAAATAATTCCAAGACAATGTTACTGAGACCAGCAGTATGAGTTTCAACAAGGCTAAGTGTTGGGTCTTGCCCTTGGGTAACAACAACCCCACGCAGCAGTACAGGCTAGGGATGAGTGGCTAGAAGGATGCACAGCAGAAAAGGACCTGGGGGTGCTGGTTGGCAACTGGCTGAGCCCAGGTGGCCAAAAAGACCAATGACATCCTCACTTGTATCAGAAATTGTGTTGCCAGCAGAACCATGGAGGTGATTTTTCCCTCTGTACTCGGCACCGGTGAGGCCACACCTTGAGTTCTCTGTCCAGTTCTGGGCCCCTCAGTCATAAGTAAAGAAGTACATTGAGGTGCTGCAGCGTGTCCAGAAAAAGGCAATGAAGCTGGTGAAGGATCTGGAGAGTGAGTCATATGAGGAGTGGCTGAGGGAGCTGGGGTTGTTTAGCCTGGAGAAAAGGAGGATCAGGGAGGCTTTATTACTCTCTGCAACTACCTGAAAGGAGGTTGTGGCCAGGCAGGGGATTGGCCTCTTTTCCCAGGCAACTAATGACAGAATGAGAGGATTTAACCTCAAGCTGCACCTGGCTCCACATCTGACTGCTTGGAGCCCACTAGGGCTAATTGAAATTAGTGTTGATACCAGCCCCACCAGAGCCAGGCTTGAGGTGTTGCTGTGCTCTGTGGGTTTCTCTAGTGGCTAAACTATTGCACCAGTTTGCCTCCTTTCACTATGTAATCAGTCATTCCTAGCCCTGCACCCTCAGCTGCTTGTGAAGTTGGTGCTGTAAGCTGGCCCATGGGAAAGAGAGAAACAAACAGAAATTGCTTAATATCCTCAAAAGGGTGTCATTATTTTTTAATACAGATGATTTCATTAGTCTGGCTCACAACATGAATGCATACGCAGAGTTGAATAAGCTTAACTGAGTAGGTAGCAAAATGTGTTATGGAAGAAGTTTCAAGCAGTCAGAAAGAAGATAGGTCAGGGACCTCAACTAACGAGCTTTGCTGTTGCACACAGAGAAACTTGAAGATCTTCTTTAAGCAAGTCATCTCAGATACAAAATTTGACCAGACTCATCAGAGCTCTTCACAGAGCAAGGTTACCTTTGACTTTGTCATAGTTGTGAGTACTTTGAATCTGATTTTCCAGTCAAACCTCTTGAAAAGGAGACTCAGTAATTACTATCTACCTAAAAGTTAGCAAGAACGAAAAGTTTAAAAAAGTCTAAAAATTTAGCAGGAACTACTCAGCTGCCCTAGTCATGGAGGGATCTTTCCTATTGCTACAGTACAGGTCCTTGCACAGTTACCACTTTGTGATCTCATCAATGCATATAAATATCTCAAAGGTAGGTGCCAAGAGGATGGTGCCAGACTCTTTCCAGTGGTGCCCAGGGACAGGATGATGAGCAATGGCCACACACTAACACACAAGAAGTTCCCTCTCAACACGAGGAAGAACTTTACAGTGACAGAGCCCTGAGCCAGCTGCCCAGGGAGATCGTGGATTCTCCACTCCAGGGACATTCAAACCGCAGCTGGACACGTTTCTGTGCCACCTGCTCTAGGCAACCCTGTCTTGGCAGGGGATTGGACTGGATGATTTCCAGTGGCTCCTTCCAAACCAAACTGTTCTGTGATCCTGTGATAAACAGGATTCATCTCCAGAGACTTTTTTCTATTATTTCAGAAAAACAAGATGTGTAAGTAACTCAACATAGTATTCTAAATATTTTTAAATTTGAGTATTTGCCTTTGTAATCTTAATAAAATTATTTCAGTACCATTCTCTGTATAACTGCGTGGATAGGGGGTGGTGAAATGGATGTTATATTATTATCATTAAGATGGGGCAGACCCAACATCTCCTTAGTTTCTGTGACTCCTTGCCATGCTATCCAATGATCTGTTTTTTCTTCTATGTTATATATATGCATATTTATTTTAAAATTTAAAATCTCATGTATACATATTTTTCAGTTTTTATGCTCAGTACATTCTTGTGTTGCGGGGGCAAATTACTAATGCAACTACAATAATTTCAAAAATAACTTTAAATCAGTTTTTTCCTCCTGTCACAGTACATTGTATTAATAAAGACAATGAGAGGAATTATGTTGTACTAAGTAAGTAGCATAAAGAGATATATTACATTCTGTCTAATCAGCTGTACAATTATAAGGTCGGCAAACAAAGACTTGGGGATAAAAAAAATTACAGTTAAAAAACCCAAACCTTTTCTGGTGTTATTTCTCTAAAGTATTTTCTTTTGAAATTACTTATTGTATGCAGAAAAATCTTACAATTTTTCCTCCTATTCTTTACTAAGTATCCTCAATTCAGGATCACTTTACTGTCTATGTAGTTTTGGAAACATGACATTATTATATTATGCACAGACTGGAACAGTGATAGTATTTGATTCCACCCCCAAAAGAGCTAGTTCATGGGAGAAAAAGGTCCCATCAATGCCTTTTCATATGAACATACACAGCAGCAAACATACAAGCTTGGACCCAGGAAGTCCCTAAGCTTTAAATTGATCAAAATGAGGACTGTGCACTGGAATTGTCATTTGTTTATGCTGTTTTCATACTTACTTTGCAAAAGCAGCCATCATTTGTATGTTAGTAAAAAATTAAGTTGACCACATTTTTAGTCTGTCCCAGCATGGCTGTGGTGTTATTTTGGTAAGTGCATTGTATTGCAGTATAATGTCATCTTCTTTTTCAGGGCATGGCAGTAGAAAAAGAATTATTTGATTCTTACAAGGTTTACAGTGAAGTCTGTTTCTCTGAAACATGTTTTCTTAAGTGATTGCTATGTTAGAACATTAGCTTGTTTTCTTTATCATGATATGAATGCAATTAACTTGTGTACCATGCTAACAGTAGCACCAGCGGACAAATACATAATTCAGTACAAATAAAAAACTCTCAGTAGCCCCTATATTCTAATTTATCCTGAATTTTCTTTCAGCTGATGTAAATTTTAAAAGCAATAAAACATAAAGTGGGATTACAAACAATTTTACTGATGACCCAAAGCTGGGAGGAGTGGCCTATATGCCAGAGGTCTGTGGAGCCCTTCAGAAGGACCTGGACAGGATGGAGAGATGTGCAGAGGCTAACCATCTCAAATTCAACAAAGGCAAATGAAGGTCCTGTGCCTGGGGAAGAATAGCCCCAAGTACCTGCACAGGCTGGAGGCTGACCTGCTGGAAAGCAGCTCTGTGGAGAAGGACCTGGGGATCCTGTGGACAGCAAACTGTCCCTGAGCCAGCAGAGAGCCCTGGGGGCCAAGAGGTCAGTGGTGTCCTGGCGTGCATTAGGGAAAGCACTGCCAGCAGAACAAGGTCGGATCCTTCCCTCTACTCAGCCCTGGTGAGGCCGCATCTAGAGCTCTGTGTCCACGTCTGGGGTCCTGGAGCAGGTCCAGTGGAGGACAACAAAGATGAGGAAGGGCTGGAGCATCTCTCTCGTAGGGAAAGGCTGAGGGGACTGGGCATGCTCAGCCTCGAGAAGAATCAACTGAGGGGGAACCTCATCATGGGATATCAGTATCTGAAGGGAGGGTGTTAGAAGGATGGATCCAGGCTTTTCTTGGTGGTGCCAGGCCATGGGTCAAGAGGCAATGGGCAGAAATTGATGCACAGAAAGTTCCACCTGAATATGAGGAAAAACTTTACTGTGCAGGTGACTGAACACTGGAACAGATTGTCCAGAGAGGTTGTGGATCCTTCCTTACTGGAGATATTCAAGAACCATCCAGACACAATCCTGTGCCATGTGCTCAGGGATGACAATGCTTGGGCAGGAAGGTTGGACCAGAGGATGCACTGTGGGCCCTTCCAACTTTACCCATCCTGTGATTCTGTGTGCTCCATACAATGGAGGAGTTTGAGATCCTCTGCAGACAGAAATGCATTATGCAGTATCTTTTTATACATCACAACATAGATTATATATTGTTTACAGGTAATTCTTTTAAATATCTGCAAATAAATGATTAGGCCACTAACTGGGCCTAATGGCTGAGATAGCACAATGGGCTGGAGAAAATCACTGGACACTATGTGAGAAACCACTGGCTGTGACAGTGGCACAGCAAAGAGCTGAAAAGCATACAGGTAGTGTCATGAGGCTGTGGGTGTTAACAGATGTTTAAGGAAACATTATGGGAAAGATGGCTGAGTTCACAGATAAGGGGGATCCAGTGGTATTTTGGGGATTAAAATCCTCAAAGGTCAGCAATGCTTAGTCTAAAGGTACAAGTGCTAACACATAAGGCAGGGAGTGCCAGGTAAAGGCATAGTGAAACTGGAACTAATGGTGGTAAAGTATCAGCAGGCTCTTCCTTTGGGACAGGGGTGGAAAAAGGGAAGCACAAAGGTGGTGAAAAAGAGGGTCAAAATCCAGAAAATCAGAAAACAAAGTTTTCACATCATACAGCTGTTATTGCTGTCAGGGTCACATGAACATTGAACCTATTTCTGCAGTCAGGAGGATGGGAATCGTGGCCCCAGCTTATGAGGTTAAAACCTGGACTTGATGGATCACAGCATGTGATGCCACTGCATCAGAGCTTGTTTGAGCCTCGTAGAATCAGTATCTCCCCAATAATTGCCTAATAGAAGCAATTGGAAAAGTATTCAGCCTCTTTGGAGCCAGTGGGAAGTAGAAAGTAGAGGCAACAATGTCTGCTTCTACTTGATAAATAAATGGCCTTGCTAAATTACCTTTTTATTTACCACTTGCTTAATGGTGCCTTCAGTTCATTTTTCTAGCATTACTTTCCACAGAAATTCATTACAGTAAATAATGTTGTGAGTTTTTTCCAGGTTCTAAGTTATAGCCCAGGTTGCTTTCTAAAAGCCACATCTCATAAATTAAAGTCAGATAAAATAGTATGCTCATATATCCACAGTTTTCATATGCACCCAGAAAGCTATCATATTCAGTAGTTTTTGAAAAGGTTCTCAAAATTGAGACTTTTAGTATCATGTACTTACATATAGTGATGTGAATAAGTATAGATTTGTCTATGTATACCTGGTTATATTACTTCAAAATAATCTATAAGCCAATCCCTTCCCTGTTCTCAAACTAAGAAAGAGAGAAGCACCTGCATTTCTTCACCATTGTTTGGACTCCCACTATTTTCTTGATTCATCATTCCCTTAACAAAATCAGTATTTCAAACTTCCAGAGTTCAAAAGCTACATGGAAACCAACACTTGAAAGATTACTAAAATATAAGCATACCTCTACTCAATATTTGCTACTTCATGTCAATTAACAAAAAAAGATTAAAGGCATTTCCATAGGAAAATAGAGTAGGCTCATAGATTTGTGCTACTGAATAGTCAGATTCTAAAATGCATCAGTACACGTGAATGCCTTTTTCCACAGGCTTTTCTTCTCTGATTTAATTGAAAAGGCTCAGGGAAAGTTTGTTATGCATGTAAACGGTGATGGTAGTGATAGAATATCAATGACATTTTTTCGCTGAGCATGGCAGTGATTTTTTCACTGACCAGCTGCAAGGCACTTTTTTCTCCGGGCACTGCAGAGCTCGTGCAAAGCACAGCTGATAGCCTTTTCAGCTCCATCTGGGATCTGTTCTGATACTACTTTCTTGTCACACTTTAGGGGCTTTTCACAGCAAAACTATGGCCCAAAACGGTCTTGCTGTTGTTCAGTGTCTTCTTAAGGTTCTGTTTCTTCTCTTCCTGCCTTCACTCTTTACCACAGAAATACTTGACATCCTTTCTGTAGAGTTGCTCTTTTCATGCCAACAGAGCAAATAGACTTGGCAGGTAGTTTGGAAATAATTGATCATATCCAAACAGTAATTGAATTTTGTTTACTGTCATAAAGGAAGAGCCAACACCATGCTGTCCATTCTGTGATGATGGGCACCAAATTACATTCTTTGCTCATGCTACACTCTGCATATCTGGATATGAAACACTACAAGTTACATAGGTTGGAAAGAGAGAGAGAAGGAAAGGCTGAAGACAGTGTAGCTCAGTGCAGTCACGTTAAATACTAGAGATGTCTTATCCTCTCCCAAGAAAATACCTTGTGCTTTGGTTTTGAGACAAGGATTTTCGTTCATTTCCCATTAACAGCTCCACAATTTTCAGGGCAATAATTTCAGATTACTGTCTGGGGAAACTATCTGCAATATTTATTTATCAGTGGGCCAGATAATCCACTTTGGCAACTGTGTCAAACACCAGCTGGGGCTTGGGCTCAGTTTTTCTTAATTACAAACAGTGTAATTGGCTGTGTAAGTAACGCAAGAGACACTTTTGTGTCTGTTACAATACAACACTTGTTACCAAGATTTTGAGGTTTTATTTACTGACACTTCTTTCAGATGTGAATAAGAATAAAGTAAGGAGACTGGCAGTCCTGTTCCCCCACCCCAGTCTCTAAAGAATACTAAATCTGCTAATGTGTTAATTGTTTTAATAAATTAACAGGGATTACCAGAGACGCAGCTGGAGGGAGGAGAACAGATTGAAGTCAGCACACACATTCATGTGCTATGAAGTGGATGTGAGTAGGCCCTATCAACACCCAATGGCGAGAACAGAGCAGCCTGAAGAGAGGAAGATCACATGTAGAGAAGTAAGGTGAAAATCTCCCAAATGCTTACAGATCGGAAACTCGTCATCCCGTTGTATCTTCAAGAAATGAGAGACCCAGAGCCTGTGGTGCACATGTAAGGCCCCCAGGCCATGTCAGTGCCAGCGAGGGGCTGTGCAGGTCAGTCCCCACCCCATCCTGCACCCTCAGAGACACCAGGTCTGCCCTGGGGCAGCTGTGAGGGACTCTGTGCACACCTGCCCAGGGGTCACTGTCACACAGTGCAGCTCCCCTGGGCAGCCAACAGCCGGGCTGGGCTCCACACGGGTGACTGGGAGTGACAGTGTGTGGCAGTGTCTGTGTCACAGTGTCTGTATGACTGTGACTGTGTGACAGGGTCTGTGTGACAGGGTCTGTGTGTGTCACAGTGTCTGTGTGACCGTGACTGTGTGACAGTGACTGTGTGACAGTGTCTGTATGACAGTGTGACAGTGACTGTCTGTGTGACAGTGTCTGTATGACTGTGTCTGTGACAGTGTCTATGTGTGTGACAGTGCCTGTGTGACAGTGTGACAGTGTCTGTATGACAGGGTCTGTGTGTGTGTGAGTGTCTGTGTGACCGTGTCTGTGTGACAGTGACTGTGTGACAGTGACAGTGTGTGTGACAGTGTCTGTGTGACCGTGACTGTGTGACAGTGACCATGTGACAGTGTCTGTATGACTGTGTCTGTGTGTGTGTGACAGTGTCTGTGTGTGTGACTGTGTCTGTATGACTGTGTCTGTGTGACAGTGTCTATGTGTGTGACAGTGCCTGTGTGACAGTGTGACTGTGTGTGTATGACAGTGTCTGTGTGTGTGACAGTGTCTGTATGACTGTGTCTGTGTGACAGTGTCTATGTGTGTGACAGTGCCTGTGTGACAGTGTGCACCTGCGGGGGTGGGAACAGTGGCATGATACAAGCAAATGTACCATGCAAGTATCTGCTTTTAATAATGCTTATATAATGCTGTCTTACTTCCTTTAATAGCAACAGCCTAATAAAATATTTCAATAAACATTTTGATCTATATCTCCCCCCAGCACATTTCCTTATCAAAGAAGGAGGGATTTGAAACATACATGTTTTGTACATGTACAAAGGCCAAGAGTTATTTGCTACAGTAGGCCCAACTACCAGAAAAGAGTTTTTGGAGAGTTTTCCAATGCTTTGTAGAAGCAATTGCGTTATTGAAAGAAAAAGTTTCAGATTAGCATATTATACCTGATTGACATTTACACCTGACTTAATATTGTGAGTTAGAATTTAATTGATTTCATCAAGATTGAAAGGAAGTCATTTAGGACAAGAATTCCTGGTAAGAGTCATGGATACATTGCAAGCTGGTTTCCATTTCCTTTATTGAAGAAGTTGTAAAAGCAATGTCATTTCAAAGCAGACATTTTGCATTTGGACCAAATCAAGAAGCTGTTCTATGTTTTCTTCTAACACATCAGAGCTTGATCCATTTTGAAATGGTTTGGCCTTTTTGACCATAACTGCCAGTGGTGAAGCAAAAAGGGCAGTTACTAGTGAAAAAAGCAGTGGACTTGTTTTGGAAAGTACCATATGCCAAGTCTATCTTTTGGAAGAAAATGACCTAGTTATGTTTGAATGTGAAACTGTGATTTCTGTGTGATTAAAGAGTGCTGTTTTAGTTTTTCTTACTATCTTCAGTCTACAGGGTTCCTAAACTGTGGGTGAGAATGAAGCTGACCTGTTAGGCCAATCTATTATTCCTGTCAGTTCAAGGAAACCTCTGAGAAAAACTCAAAAATATTCATAATCCTGATTCCCTTTGAGACACAGAAGAGGGAAATGCCTCAAAATAATAGAAAGAACTTTTTGTTTTTTCAGTCTGTAAGGGCAGTAAATTTACTAGAATCCTGGAGAAAATTGGTGCAAAATTAAAATCCATGAATTTAAGAGAACTTGTCAAAATTCCCCAGATGAATTAGATCCCCTTGTGACTTTAGAAACATCTGTAGCATTTGTGAAGTTTTGTAAAATACGCAAAGCATTTAATGAATTTATTTTGCCTTGTTTCTTTCTCTCTTTAAGTTTTCTCTTTGTTTTTTTCTTAAACAAGCTATATTGGATCTTATTCTAGAGAGTGTCAGAGGCACTCACCTTTTTCCTTGAAGTCTACTGCACTGGCAGCTCTGGAGGAAAGGAAATATTCCAGAATTCTTCTAAAAAGGAAACATAAATATCGGATGATGAAATCACCCCTAGAACTTGAAATTAACATACAGGAACAACTGAGAGTAGGAAGGAATACAGCACCTCAAAAAACCTGTAGATCTAAGATGCTCTTAGTACTGGAGGGTACTGAAAATTTGTGGGGGAAAAATCGCAGTGGATCCTGATATTCTTTCCATTAAGATTAATCTAATACACAGATATAGGTCTTATCTTCCTGTTGCCCGAGATGGGATCTTCCCTCATGGGAGTATGTTCTCATCCTTCTCCTGAGTTCATCCCATTTCTCTCCTCAGCAGAAGCTACTGGCCTACCTCCATGGTCCAGTTTTCTCTCCTTCTGTGTCCCTGGTGCTGTGCAGCTACTCAGCTACTGCGTAGCATCCCACCTTTGTTTGCTTTAGCTACTTCCTTAAATTAGGCAAAATTAGTTAATCTGATCCTGATTTCTGACACCCTACTACCAAAGTAGGGAAAATAATGTGTATTTCGAGAAAACCACACCATTCTGCCTATTGAGAAATCTTGTTGTTTAAGAGCTCATGGAAAATCTGTGCTGTGACCTTGTGCATATCACTCCATCTCTCCTCTCCATTGCAGGTGTTGGAGAAGGTATTAGGAGCAGATAACTGATACTGTAGAAACCCTGAAAGCATGGCTATACTTGGACTTGGTAAGTATGAATACGTTGCATAATTTAATGCAAATATATCAGTGAATCTAATCAGGAAGAGAAAAATGGTACACTGCAAAATGGCTAATATTTTCTGGTTCTCAATGCATTTCAGTTAGGTAAGTAAGATATTACTAGTTATCAGGTTGGTTTTCTGTTGAATGTGTCAAAAAATAACTTGGACCTGTATCTACAAAGGAAGCTCTGGCTGATTTCAGAATGAATTATCCATCTCAATACCTCTGAGGAGCTGGGATTGAACGCTTGTTCAGATTAAATATAATAAAACCAATAAATTATATTTAATAAATATAATAAAAATAAAGTTATTTTTTTATCCTCTTGAAAAAGCATTCTAATTATGGTAGATTGAAAAGAGTTTAATTCTAAATCAGGAAAAACATATAGACTTGTAAATATGGAATGGCTATCTCTACTTAGCAGTGCAATTTTTTTTTTTTTGGTTTCTTTGTACTTTTGTAAAATTTGATTTTTCTCTCTTTACAAAATTATACTCAAAATTGTTCTGAGAGGTAGAGAAGTACATTGTCACTATTTTAAACATGAGGAACTGAGGAGTGTAGAAACAAAGAGGCAGGCCTAAGTATTTCAGGTGCAATGTTTTAACACCTGCCTTTATAATATACAACTAGTTTTTCATCCTCAGCACTATATTCAGCATCTTTTTTGCCTGTCTGCAGTTAGCTTGGCACTGAAGAATAAATGCCTTTGACATTTTCATGTTGGACAGAAAAAACACTTAAACTGGCTAGTAGAAACACTAGAATTAGACTTTAATGCTTGCAACTCAGCTGGCTGTATCTAAACATGCTATGGTAGTCACTGGAGGGAAATGGGAACCTACAAAATATGTTTCACTGGACCAAAAGATGATGTCGTCTCCTGTTTCTTGCCAGTCATTGTGAAGGGGCTTGAGAATGACTAGCTCAGATGTGGACAACTACTTTGTAAATACCAGGGTGAAGCCTGTCAAAGCGCACACCAGTTAGGCTGGGATGCTCAGCTTATCAGAGTTTGGTGGGTCTGCAGGGAAAGACAGACAGAGTTTGGGCACCTGTATTGTTTCGTGCATTTACCCCAGTTGAAATGCCTAAAGCACACAGAGCATGGAGCTGAGAAGACTTTATGACTAGATTTCTTCACTTTTCTGCTGAATGGCAAGTTTGAGGCTGCATATTTTCTACAGTGATTAAGGGAGACACTGTCAGCTAGCAAAATGTAATCCATTGCAATGTTGGATTCTTTCCCCTGTGACTGTTTAATCTTTCAGTCAGGTTTCAGTCTCCTATGAGCAACAGGCTGAGATTTTCTTCCTTTTTCTTGGTTCTAGGACTCTGTTCACTAAGGATCAAAAAAATGTTTCTTAAGTCTTTTGTGGATTGAGTCACTGACTCAGGAGATGCAGATCTCATCTGTGTTTTACTTGCTCGTCAGCCATTACATACTTTTCTGGATGTCTGGAGAGATGGGCATGGTGGCTGTTCAAGCAGATCGCAGCAGTCACTGACATACAACCTAAAGCTGATTTTCTTGGCAGGACAAATAAAGCCTGTGGCCAGTGATGCCTGCCCTGCAAACACAGACCTCACACAAATCACAGCTCAGCCCTGCTCACCCAGCCAGTTCAGATGACCCCTGGGAATGGAAAGCTCACCGTGATCGTTGCTGACAGCTCAGATCCTATATCTGGCAATTCCTCTGCCCAGCCTGCAGCTTCCATACAGTGTTGCAGATCTGACGATGGTTTTCCTCTTGAGGGGGTCTATTTTTTCTGAGTTAGGTGTTACCTTATTATCCATCTCCTAATGGATTTAGGTAGCCAGTTCAGCTGGGGTCCTGCAGGGAGGTCTCCTTTGTCCAGATGGGTAAGTTTTTGGTTGCTGTTGTTGAGATTCACTCACAGCCTGGGTGATGATTGCAGTTTTTCAGATTAAAAAAAAAAAATTGTAGGTGGGTGCATCATTAGTGAATTTTTTGAGTGTTATGCTTTTAACAATTTAGTACAGTCTGCCCACTACTTTTATATAGATAGAATGGTAGAGAGTGATTGGCATAACAATAAAAGAGTAAGTTCTAGATTTCCTCTTTAACTGTGCAGAATTACAAACTCTGTTTTTTCTAATAGAAACCTGAAAGTCTTCCCATGAATATTCCATCCAGTATAATGTATTTATTCAGGCCTTGAATAGAAAACATACATAGATTCACAAAGAACTTCTGCAACAAACTTCATAGCTAGAATATTAATGGAAAGCAGGGTTGAAAAGGATATGAAAATATGTGGATTAATTTTAAAAATCAGTTAATGTTAAGAGATAATGTCTTGCAATACATAATGAATCTTATTCCTGACTTTGTAACATTTCCTGTATTCCTTTTTGCCATGTAAATTGGTATATTATGATCTTATATTTATGTTTACAATAATTATCTTAATTTTGGTTTACAATTATTATTTCTATGTTAGATACAGTGGTTGGTTTGAAATATAAAAATGCAAATTAATGAATATCATGAAGCAGCAGGATGTCACAACTTTTTTTGGAATTTAGGCAACCTGTTCTTGAATCCTAATTAAACTCCCAAATACCAATGTAGATTAAAATAAAAAGGGATTCTATCAGACCTATACAAGGTGGTACTCAGAAATAAAACTTACACAAGAGTGCAAATCCACTTCAACCAAACACATCTTTACCTCTTTTAAGCTCACAAATTAACCTCTCTAACCTTAAGATTAGAAAAAATTTTTGGAGATCAGAGGTGGTGAACAGGAATCCCTGCAAGGCCTGGCTTGTAATTTACCTTTGGAAACAATTACACTGCTGTGGCAAGGGCTGTACTGTAACTGTCAGTCTGGGAGAAGCTTCTCTCTATTAATGGCAAGTACATTTTAAGTGCAGATGGATAATAATGACATCATCTCTGTCTATGTGATAGGTATAGAGGCTGTTATCACGCTGTCTATGCTCTTATGCGTGAGTGCACATGCTTATATATTTACATAAAATCAATCATTAAATTGGTGGCTTGCTGGTTTTGTTTCCCTCTTTTTCTTCTTACACAGAAGGGGTGATATCCTGCTTAGATGTTGACAATATAAAGGATGCACACAAGCATACTTTAGGAGGGGTAATTTTAGTTTTTGACAGTTTGATTTAACTTCACTTTTGCCTATCACAAATGAAGCAATATAACATTTATTTCTTGTGCCTCCCTGCACACACTATATATGAATAGATTTATTTTTGTCCAAAAAATAAATCTGATTAAATTATCTAATAAATAGATTTATTATTGACTTTTTAGAAAAATATAAGTTATTACTATAGAATGGTTTAGAGTACTTTTTTTAATGGAAGATTGGCTAAGTGTGAAAATTATGGTTTCTCATACACATTGTAAGAGATGTAGGTTTGGAACAGAAACTCCTGTCATACGGTATGATAAAGCCTAATTGCTCATGCCATGTTGAATGATACTTTTTCATGAATTCTTGAGAATTATATATGGATAATAAGGATCTTTCAAAAGCATTGAAAATAAGGATGGAACAGCCAGTGGTTCACATAGCAGCTGTTCTTGTCAGTTTCTGGGGAACGTGGAGCTACTATCTGGTTTCTCGTTCTAAATCAGTTCCAGTAAAAGAACTGCCATGGAAGAAAGGAAATCTGTGCCAAAGAGAAACGATAAGGAAAGCTGTGATGCATGCTCTATCTAAGTTATGCATTAGGTATCTCATTGTAATGGTTTGAGAAGAAAAAAAAAAAAAGCAAACAGGATGTTACATCTGGCAAACTGCCTCCACTGGTCAAAGGGGGTTAAAAAGAGACCCAGCAGGGAGTTCTGCCTCTTTTGCCTCTGGTTTTCAGGAAGGTAACTTGGGACTGTGCCGTGGCCATGGGTTTGTTCGGGAGGGGCTAGGCCTCAGCCACTCTCCCGAAAGGGAGAGGGGAGAGGCTGAAGGGAGGGCTTAGCCCCATCCCATGTACCACGGGAGCTGGGGGGATTAATCCCAAGGTAAATCGGTCCCAGGCTGGTCTCCTCACTCACAGGAGGAGACGGCAGATCCTGGCCAGCTGGCAGAGAGCCCTTCCGCTTGAACCCCTTCCCCCCGCTGACAGGGGAGGGGGAAAAGGGAAGGTGGTGGCTCGGCTGCAGAGGCGGCCGAGCCGGGCGGCCATGGGGCCGCAGGGGCGGAGGCAGCCAGGCAGCAGAGAGGACCCCGCCCTCCCCCTGTTGCTCTGAAGGAAAGGGGGCCGCGAAGGGAGGGGTGGGAAGCCTGGAAAGGTCCCAGAGCGGGCCCTGGCCAGCATGGGTAGAGCGGAGGAAGCTGTGGGGTTTTTTTTCCCTTCCTTGTCCTGCCTCAGTTCCAAGGTTCCCGGCGATAGCCGGCAGCTGACATCATCTGCAGAAGAACTGAGATAAAGTTTTTAACCCTTTTCCCTCCTTCTGAGAGACATTTTCAAGAAGAAAGAAAGCTTCATAGCAGATGGACAATTTTCCTTAGTAGATTTGGGAAAGTGCTTCATCTAGCAACAGTGTGGACTGAGTAAAATCTCACTGAAGGCTGGACGGGCACTTTGAAATATTCCCAAAGACTGAGAGAAAACCCACGCAGCATCGGGCAGGCTGCAGGGGGGTGGAAGTCTGGATATGAAAGTTGAATTGGAGTTGTTGAGGGATGAGAGGGAAAAGTGCTTTGTGACATTTTCAATTTTTTTTTCTTTTTTTCTTATTTCTCTGAGTGTGTGTGAATAAATCTATCTTTTTGATTCATAGTTGAATTGTTTTGCCTTTGTTTCTGTTTTGGTCATGATCTCAGATGAGAAAATTGGCAAAAAATGTTTGGCAATTGAGTCAAGCTACGACACTCATGTTTCCTCTGCATGCACCAGCAGAAGTAACTGTCTTCAGCGGTGGTGACCGAGGAAACCCCAGTCACACTTACAAGTATTTATGTGGAAATGCTGAAGACTGAAATATGTTAAATCTTAGAAGAAAACAGAAATTACATTTTCCTGAAGGACCACAGTAAACTAAGACTAATTATTTAAAATCATGCATCAAACACCAGAAACATCTCTTTTGTCTTTTTGTACGTCAAAAGCAAAATCTGCTCTCATTTTGAGAAAAAACAGGGCTATGTGAAGCAGATCTTTGCTTTCTAGATTCTTTGAAATGAAAAAGCTTGAGAAGGAAAATTATTTTCATTACCTAAGCTTCATAAAAGGCTAGGATTTAAACATGCCAATGTTCTCAGCAATGTGATGTGTTAATTTGGACTCCTGTATCCAAGATATAGGTATTTTATAACTGTTCTGAGATACAGTTGTTGCTCCACTGCAACACCGAGATCCTAAAACTTCAGGGCTGGACTCTGAACATTAGAACACTGACACATATTTGGACAACTGGGACTGTGAGAACATCAACTGAAGGAATAGAAGAATGGGACAGACTGGAAAGACATAGTTGAAGGTTAACAGAGAATTAAGGTAAGAGAAAAGAGGAAAACAAACAAATGAGGGCTGCTTTTCTTGAAAGAAGAAGAAACAATCTGTTGTATTCCTAATAGCTATGAAAACTAGGTTTGAAGGACTGAGGTGAAATGTCTCTAGTTCACCATCAGGAAGGCAATTTTCTTTTTTGTTTTGGTTTGTTTCGTTTGGTTTTGGGGTTTTTTGTTGTTTGATTTTGTTATGGGATTTTTGTTTGTTTGGGGTGGTTGTTGGTTTGGGTTTTTGTTGTTGTTGTTGATTGGGTTGGGTTGGGTTTTTTTGGGTAGGCCAGGGTACACATAACCCTTGTTTGTGTTTGGTTAATTTATCTTTCCCGTCATGACTATCTATTCCCTAAAATTTTGGCTACTGAGTAATTCCAGTACCTCTTAGAAGCTTATATAGGCTAAGACGTTTTGCTGCTTTCTCCCTTCCAGGTGAACCTGGGCTGCATTAGCATTTCTGTTCCCTCATCAGTAATGTTCAGACCACAAGGAGAATGAAAATTGAAGGTGGGAGCACCTCCAGTTCATTCTATGAATTTCCGACGTGCCTGAGGAGGTGGCAGCAGGAACTTAAGAAAAGTAAGAAAATTTTTAAGAGAAGATGTGGTCTCGTGCCTGAGAGTAAGAATTGGCTTTCCCATAGGAGCAAAGTCTTTGGGATTTCAGTCCTTGGGAGCTGGAAAATCCAGGAAAGGGATTGGTGCAACTGCCAACAAGAATGTGGGTCCTGGCCATTTGCCTGTGTTTTGTAGATGTCCGGAAATCTGCTGCATTTCTGGTAATTGTGATGATCTGCTAAGTGGAGGTGTGAGCAGAAATATAAAGCAGTTGATGATTGCTGGAACAAGAGGCAATGCCCAAAGAATTGTCTCCCTTTGGGACCCAAAAGGAGATGGAAATGCTGTACACAATGTGTGAAAGGCTAAGTTGAAATTTTCCTTATACTGCCAAGTATCTATTTAGTCTGTAGAGATCCTCTCCTGTGCAAGGTCAAGGACTAACATCCTCTTCAAGCAGAGCACAGTCATGCACTGGCAGTGCAGGACAACATATAAGACAGAGCCTCTTGCACTTGTAGAAGAAATTACTGACTCATATTTTCTGCAACAAAATTGCTGCAGTTTTGTAGGTGTTCTTTTAGATGTCCTTTCTGTTAACTTCAGATAGGTTTTCTCACCTTTAGAACAAAGTTTCAAGCTTCAGTAACTTTTTCATTTTGAGATCTGAGACAGAGGCAAGAGATCTATACTCTTAAATAATATGGTTGGTAATGCAATTTTATAATTTTATTTTCCTGGGTTTTTATTCTTTAACAAAGAAAATCAGTAATGTTCCTAAATATATTTCTCATAGTGTCACTGATGAATATCAGCTTTCAGCTACTGCTGCATCTCTGAGGTAACACCTAGACTTCACATTATTTTGAGTGAAGGAGCGGGGAAACGTTGGAGTACATAATACCAAAGTCCAAAATTAAAGATATCACAGAAAATTTTTGTGTGCAACCTATTATATTCTTTAGCAAACTAAAAACTTTTGCTGATGTATATATGTACAAGATCCCTCATGTTATAACTCAATTGAAAAAGATTTCTTGAAATACTTGTATTGAAATACTTCAGCAAGTGGCAGATGGCAAGACCCAGTAAACTGCAGCCTGTAAAGTCTTGAAGGAGTTAAATATGTTGTATTGTGAAGCAAATTGAAACTTAGAAAGGTTTTATGTTTCATTTTTTTGCACAGTATGCCATGGGCCACCTCCATTCCCAATTCCCACTCTTATCCTAAGTGGTGTTCTATGATTATATCATGTCTGAATATGTTATTATATACAATTAGTTTGTCTCTTTTTTCTACTCAAAAGAAAATAATTTACAAAAGGTTAAATTATTTACCAAAACAAATTACTGTTTTCATATTTCAGTAAAAGCACACTCTAGGGTAAATGGACCCATTAGGAGAAGGATGAAAAATCCTTTTTTAATATAATTCCACATGAATTCAACCATAGTCATCAGAGAGAGACAAAAATGTTTTATATCTCCCAGCTATAGGGCAAAGTCTAAAGCTCTGCAATCCTTCCTAGCCCCTCATGCAAGATTGAGTTTAGGATTTTGCTACCCTTCTGAGAATTACAAATATTGTCTTCTGTTTTAATTAATGCATATTTTTGTACTTTCAGCTTCATTCTTTGCAAAAAAGAAAAAAAAAAAGAAAAGAAAAAACCTCAAGAATGTGCCTGTATGCCACTGAATCTGTATGACTTTGGCACCGATTTGAATGATTGTAAAGAGAGGCCTCCAACTGGGAACATTTTATACCTATTTAGAAGGCAGTTTCACACTGTTAGAACAGTGATCATTAAGGGACCTTAGCAAGGCAGCACACAATGCTCCTAAGCTTGGCATGAAATAACAGGACAGTCAACATTTAAATCCTAGCAGGTCCCTTACAGGCATTTACCCTTATAATCTTTGGTTCCAATAGTATGATAATTATGATAAGTACTCCCCACAGTGTAGGCACATTAAATGCAGACAAAGATAAGTTTCAAAACAGAATTATCAGTATAAAACAGAGAACAATAAAGTTAAGCCTGGGAAATCTAGGCTTATGTTTATTTAGAAGCTGGAATTGCCTCCACCTGGGACTGAAAATCTGTTAACATCTGTATTCAAAAAACAACAGAAAGAAGAGCATGAAAAAGAATTTTGAATGCCTGAGATGCTTCAAGAAATTTATTTTGAAAAAGTGTATAATTTAACAAAATGTATTAATTTTGTATCTTTTCATTTAATAATTCCTGTAATTGATCCATATGGGGTGATACTGGTTTCCCCTTGTCTAATTGCCTAATGATGAGTGACTAGTGATGGAAAATAATGGAGACAGCATAAGATTTATGATCTCTACAAAACAAACCTTTCCGTTGTGCTCTTCTTCTTAGCAATAACCAGAAATCTCTCCTACTTTACTGAAAATCTGGGCCTCATGTAAACCTGATTATCCCTTAAGGCTCATCCCTCCTAGCCAGTAGAAATGTACATTTCCTGGGAGAATTGAAGAGAAAAACAAAAACTCCCAGTTTGCACGTGCTTCCACTTAAAAATTATTGCCTGTTTTATATTATCCTCCGTCTTTATGAATTGTTGTGTTAAGTCTTCTCAGGACAAATATTTTTTAAGGACTTTTGCTTTTCCTTCCTATCAGAAAATGATTAGTCTGCCACTGCCTGTGCTAAGTTGTGATGGGTGGTATATGAACAATTATAGACAGTCAGCACTTAGAAGGTTTATCTCTTAAATGGTTGTCTTCATTTGATGAAATTTTGAGTAACTGGGGTTGCTTGTTGCTTCTTAAAAGTGCCATAAAGCCTAAAATCTGCCAGGCTGAGATTTACTGGCTGAGCAGGGGGAGAGGCAATTTAGCCATGTCCATTATTATTGATTACATGCTCATCTTGCCTGACCTGCTGGCTGAGCAGCTCCCCAGTGCCACCAGTACTCTTTTATGCACAACAGTGATGGTGCCAGGTAGGCTTTCTGTCTGCAGTGAGTGCAGCTGTTTGCCTCGTGGCTTCTTCCACTCTGCAAAACACATTTTCTTTTGGCGGTGGAGGCCAGTTAAAATCAGGATTGGCAAAAGCAGTCTTCTAGTATTAGAAGCCTTTTAATGACCTACCCATAATCTCCACCTTAAATACGAGAAGTGTTTCATTTTAGGTTTGGTTTGGGGTGGGTTTTTTTGTGGTTCTGGTTGGTTTCTTTTTGATTGTTTTTGTTTGTTTGTTTTATTGTTGTTTTTTGTGTTTTGTTTTGATCCCATTGCTATTAACATTAGCTTGTTTCAGAAGCAAATATCTCTGAGGTTTAGAGCCTTTCTTTTGCATTGCATATGGTCATTCCAGCTTTCTGCAGTGTTGTTTAATTTACATGATAATCACTCTCTTTAATCTGCATAACATACTTTATGTTTTGCCATATTTGGCTAGGTTAAAAAAAAAATCCATTGCTTTCCCTCCCTCAGGGGGCTTTATGGCCCCTTGGTCATCCTAATAACTATGTCTCTTCCAGTTTGGATTTGTCTTTCAAAAGAACTTTACAAAACTACCATGGAGACCGCTGATATCCCTTAGCTGTTGGACAGTTGTAATTATTGGGTTGCAGAATAGACATCAAAAAGGAATGCAAAAAGAGAGAGATGAGAGACTCCCTCCAAACACTACCTTTTCACATCCTCTGGTAGTGCTAGAGGGAAAAAATGGTCAACTGTCTTCAAGATTTGATCTTTATGAATCTAAGTAGCCAGTCTACTCCCTCCTCCTTTCTTTAAGTTCATTTGGATATTCAAAGAAGCAACATGGTAATATGGGCTCTGTGCAACATCCTTCACATAGATCAAGGAACCTATGTGGAAAAATTCTTCTGGAACACCCCTCCCTGTCATAGTGTTTGCAGTAGCAGGACCTGGTTTAAGTTCAACCCTGTGAAAAAATAGTACTACAACCAAACGCCTCAATTTTACACTTCATTATGGAGTTTGATGTTGACCATTCGTAAGCTTTGAAACAAAAACAAGCCTTTTGCTGTTGAAACACTCCAACCTTTCCACTTCTTTGAGAAGGACTGAAAAAGAATAGCAATAATTTTCACTGTTTTCTGTTCTCTAATTACAGATTTTAGACCCAGTTCAGTTCTTTTTGTTTTGAAGATTTTATTAGTTTATTTCATTTAATAATACCATACTATTCACCAGTGTTTGTATATTTTCTTAAATAAATTTAACAAAAGAAGAGGTTCTAGCCTTTTTTTTCTCTAAAAGCTCAACATCATCACATACTTGTATTCAGTAAAAAGTGATGGAACATTTTATCTGTCTAGAATGCATCTGTAATTTAAATGCAAAATTTAAGATTCAAGGCACAAAGAGCTTTAGGCCTAATCAAGAAATTACTATGATGGTGTGTGAATGAAGCTTGCTGGGAAGCAGTTAGTACAAGAACTGAGAATTTTGAGCATCTTTTTCATTAAAATCATTGCATTAACTCAGTATTGTACAAACCCAACAAAGGAAGTTACTCAGCAATTCTAAGGAAGGAGAGCCATGATTCAGGGCTTTACTAAGTTCCTGCATAAAACTTGTCTGTAAAGCTCTGTCAAATTGCCTAGTTTTTTCTTTTATTCTTTTGGCAGAAGCACATTAACTTAAAACCAAAGTAGGAATATGACCAGCAAATCTTTTAAGGTGAAATGAGCTTGGGACTTAAAGCTCAAATTATTAGAATTGTGGAGCTTAATGCAAATTATGCACGTTAGTTTGACTGTCTGATGAACCACTAAATGCTTTATATAATAATTTTGTTACACCTGTACCATTTAATTACCACTTTCTTACCAATAGTCTGTTCAGGCTATACATTTAGCTGCTTGCCAGACAAGGTCCTTAGAAAGACCATAAGAGAAGGATTTCCAGAGGTGCACAAGGGAATTAGACATCTGGCTTTGAATGATCATGAATCTTAAAGAACTAAAATGTTTCTGTAAAGGATGGCAGAATCTACTATCATTTTTATTCTAGTAGTGCTTAGAAACCTCACTTGTGCTGGCTGTTAAGCACATAAAAATGATACTAAAAATCCTTAACTACAACTGCAATTACATGCTTTTTATTTTTTATAAAGAAGCATATGACAAGACTGTCCCTCTAGCTCACAAGTGGTTTAATCTCTTGGGTGAGAGTGGAGTATCTTATGAATGCTTGGTGAACCACAACTGGTCATGCATGCAGTACAGAGCAAGACAAAGGCTATACTGAGGCAGGGAGAGACTAATGGAGGAGGTGAAGGAGAAAGTGGTAAGAAAGCAGTGAAAGGAAATTAAATTTCTGATTCAGTATCCAAGATAAAACTATTTCTTTCATTTGTTGGTGGCAGCTGTGGAGGGAGCATAGGATGCCCCATGAGACCTGAACATTCCTGCTGCTCCTGCTAGTTCCAGCTACTCTTGGAGAACACTTCCGACTCTTAAATGCTGAATTCTGCCTCTCCATGCACGTTTCTGGGGAAAAATCTGAAGGGGGAGTTTTTACCATTTGTTACCTTCCTGTCTTCTGAAAAGGAAGCTTGTTTAACACCTGGGAGTCAATTTACACCAGAAGAAATTGCTATTTCATACAGGTCATATTAATTGTTTTAGCATAGTTTACGAATAATTAAATAAAGATCTTGCAATTCAGGACACAGAAACCAGAGACAGAAAGGATTAGTGCATGTTGTGAGTTCTACATCTTGGGGAAAATGCTGTCTTCTACAACTTCAATATCTATTTTCAATTAAGAACAAATTTTTAATTATTTATCTTAAAAGTATATGTAGTGTCAAATATGAGAAAAAGTGTAAAGTTAATTTTGTGGCTGTTAAAAAAGTGCCCATGAATTTTTTCAAACCAACTTAGATAAAATTGTGCGATGTAGAAGCAATTTACACTTTTTAATAACTACATTGTTCTTGTAGAAAGAGATTGTCATATTCCCTGACAGCCAATTTTCTAGTGATGAATTGTCTAAAACCCATTCTTTCAGATATTTTTAGTAAGTAGATTAATAAGTGGTAAGCTAATTTTTCTGTTTTTCTTTACAGATCAAAGCATTCTTTTAATTATATTTCACACTAGGGTTACAGATAAGCATATGACTGCAAGAAACAGTAACCATGTTATACTGTTAGAACAGTAAATCTGTCTTTTTTTGTTTAGAGTGATGGCTCTCTATTTGTTTAATTCTGTTATGTGTCCATCCAAGGCATGGGCCAATGCCCAGTGGGAAATCAGTGGGAAAATCCCTGCCAGTTTCATAGGTTTTGTAAAAAAACACAATGCTGAAACTTTTTCCTACGTATAAATACCTTGGGCTTTTTGTTAATTTTAAAACACTTTTTGTTCCACTCTGCCCCAATGATAAGGTATGTGCAAACATCTTGTTACAGGCAAATTGTTTCTTTCAAAAGAAAGTCTGAATCCATGTATATAATCTCACTATTTGCTGATACATTCTGTTCATGTTAAGTAAATTTTCAGTCAAGTCCTCTTAGGTAAAGTAACAGCCAAATTTATACAGAAGGAGTATCAAGTATATATGACACCGACTTGTGTCCTGAATGAGACATTTAAGTTGTAAAGGGAAAACTTCTGTTGATTATTTTTTTCCTATCTCTTCCTCCTGAAGGTACAACAATTATGAATGCACGAAACCAAACACAATCCTTGTCTGTTGGAAGTATTGAATGTCCTTTTCTCAGCATCTACAAACTTGCAGAACTGAAAAGAGCTGAAGCATAAACCTGCTCCATCACTCTTCTTGAATACTTTGGTCAATTGTGGACCCATTAGTTTGACAGTCACCTGCTGAAGAGCACTGAACATAATTTTTGCTGTTCCTTTTCTTCCAGGTTCTTCTGGGCAAGATGGGAAGTCCCTTTTTCCTTCCTGCTTCAGGCGGTGTGCTGAAAGTAATCTGTATGCTATGGGACAAAAAAGTGAGATTATGTGTGGGTAGCAAACCTGACTCCATTACCTGCTGTTCTGAAATATATTATCACTTTCCGTCAGTCTTAGACATTTTTGAACAATATGGCCCTGGAAGGATGGAAACAATAGCCAGTTTGGAAGGTGGAGAAGTAACTGGGAAGTGAGTATGATGTGTGGGTGTCCCCTCAGGATTTAATAAAACAGAATCTGGATGCACACTCAAGCTAGGAAGTTCTCAGGCTCATAGCATGAATGTAGTGTTTTGGGTTTTGTGGGAGTCCCATCTTTATTCCAAATTTTTACTTTTGGCTCTGGCCAGTGTGATGTCAGACTAGCCTGTGCAAAACTGTGACTACATGGGAAATGAAGAATAGAGATTCTGGCCCTTTTTAAATTTCTTCTCTGTCAGTGAAATGTGATATCCATTAATAAAAGGACACCTGTTGAAAAATGAGACAATCTACCTGATTACAGTATGGACAGCTACACTTAGCATAACATCATAATATAGAAAACTATAAGCATCTATTGAATGGTAACATTAGGATTCTGTTTATAGGCATTATAGCACAGTATTAAGTGTGTTTCTTTAAAGTAGCAGACTGTCTACATGCCTAAAAATTTTGTAAGGGACGTGTTGAGAAAATTCAACGAACTTCATCTCACAGTATGTAGATACTGTAATATCTATGTGCAGGCTACTAGATCATACATTCTGATTTACAGCCAAGACATGGGACCTCAAACTTAGGTGTCATCCAAAATCCTGACAACAGCACATACTTCTATCTCATCAAACCACCAAAATGTCCTCATTAAGGATATCTTGTGTATCAGCATCATTCTGTGGGTAGCAAGGAGATATTTGTAGGGGTTTAACTTCAAAGTCTCTGTTTCACAAATAAATCTGCCCATAAATAAATTTTATACCAACATCAGAACACCTCTGGGGTATTAAAACACTCTCCTGGACTGTGCAATTTATTTATATTTCAAATATACTGGGTTTTTTAAAAGATGCTTATTTAGATTGTTCCTGTTTATTTGGAGCATTACAGATTCATTGGCCAAAAGATCAGTATGTGGCTTTGAAACAGGTCTATCAAAAGCTTTTTTGTACAAAACACCAAATAGGCAGAATTTGCTGCATGAAATGCTGCACTAGTAAACTAAAGCAAATTCCAAGCAAAGAGAAACTAGGGGAACTTCCAAATTTTTCACCTATTCTTGTATCTTAATTTTTTTTTACTTGAACTTAATACTCTTGACTATAGTTGAGGGGAAAAGCTGAAGCTTCTCATATTCAGCCTCTGCTCTCCTGCATGTTGAACATCACAGTATTTGCTCTACCAGTGCCTGGTAATTACATTTAGACTGTGCCTTTGACTGCTGTGTGTCAGACTAAGGCAATGACTAATGGAGTCAACTGCTCAAAAAATAAAAAAGATCTCAATCATGGTGACGGATCTACATGTGAAAGAAAAATGCATAACTTTTTTGCCAAGTAGAGATAAAAGATATATTTATGATCACTGCTTCCACCTAATTGCTCTGGAAAACATTGATTTGAAGAGCTTTCCATGGCTGTATATCCAGCCATCAGTCAATATAATCCCTCAGTGGAAAAGAAATATATCACATTAACAGTATATTGTACACTTTTGAGGAATGTAATGCACTACACGCATGTCAATTAGTTAATTCCCCAAACTACATTCTAAAGCACTATGCTCTGGGAACTAACCATTATTCTCCTGGTTTAGGGTGAAATAAACTGAACAAAAGCAAATAGCATCTCATGCAAAGTCAGTGAGCTAGCCAGGAACTGAGGCTTAGAATCTAAATTTTTAATCATACCTTATTAATCACAACATACTAATGCCAATTATGGGTCTTAATTACCAGTGTGTTTAATTGGTTACTTGCCTTTTCAGAAATACAGTTAAGAAACCATGTGTAGATGACTTTCAAATACCGCTTAGAGCATAAACAGTTTTCAGTTACATTTGTTTCTACTGCTGCATAATGTCTAGTGTACACTAGAGCTTTGCTTCAATCTGTAATCACTGGGAATTTTCAGGCTTCTACTGTATTGCCCAGCATCTTGTATTTGTAGACCATATTTCAGCTAAGAACTTTAACAACATAATTTAGACTATTTTAGAACATTTATGCTTAGTATGAATTGATATGCAATAATGTTTGGAGTTTATGACAGAGTCCTTAATGTGAGCAGTTGTTACGCCATATAGTTCTTAAAATGAAACAAATGATACACACACTAAAGAAAATTTTTACATAGTGTCTGAAACAAAACAAAACCAAGAGAAGCAAAATAATTAAAATAAAATAAAA
>WAAE01002170.1:0-24649 GCA_013400495.1 Nicator chloris | reverse complement strand
AAACAAACAAAGTATAGTCAATCCTGACACATTCCCACATAACATTTACAAGTGAATTAATTGGCATTTTCTGAGAAACATTCTGCTCAAAATTTCTGAGCCCCTCCCCTGACAAGTGCATGGAATCACTGCTCTGTCCCAGGCAAGCCCCCACACATGCACACATCCTGTTGCACTGACAAGATATCTGTTGAGAATTCTGGCCTCGTTAAGGTGGAATTGCCTTGCTATATCCATGTCACCGAGGCAGAATAAGGAGGAAAAGCAGAGGAACCATTCTCAGAGGGGTGCCTCAAATGGGTAGGTTCTCCTTGTGCTTCCCCTGAGACAAACTTTTATCCATTGGTTTTGCTCCAGAGCATACCTGGAAGAAGCATCTAGTCCTTTTATAGGTCATTTAATATTATTGCATGTTTATGAGGGAGAATTTGGATTTTTTTACTTCATAAAACTAACCTGTTAGGAGAAAAAACCTCACATAATGCAGTTAATGGGTTTTTTTTAAACCATTACCTTTAAAAATGTTCCAAACCAGACCCAAAAGAGGAACCAGGAATGTTCTGTTCTACCAGAGGAATATGAATTAATCACAAAAGCTTCTTGGTTCACACCAGGCTTCAGTTAACCATGTAAAAGTATCACACAGGTTTCACCATGATTTTCATGATTTGTTGCTCTTGATTCTCTTAATCACATTAGCATTTGAAAGGTGGTCTACTTTTGAAATTTATTGTTGGTTTTGTTTTAGTCCTTTCAGATTTATTAAGTTTTTAAAAAAGACAAGAAAGTAACTCCCTCGTTTCTTCTTAATTCAACTCATCAGAGAATTTATAAGGCCAGAAATATTCTTTTTTTCTCCCCACTTCCTTTGGTACAGTGACTTGCTGTAAAGATCTCTGCCTTTACCCCAAGACACAAAATTTCCTGCAAAGAATTCTTCAAACTGAATGGCAAATGCTCCCAGGGAATCCCTTTAACGGATTCACTTTGTAGTTGTCTGTGGTCTTAAACGCTTTGTGGATGGGAAATTTTAGTTTTTTGTATGACCATATAAGAAAGGACAGTCTCACAGGAGAGGTAAACTGAGGATACATATACATCATATATTCCATTTACACATAGTGAACTGTAACTGGCACAAGCAGAAAACTTTAGTCAGAACTGAACCCAAACAGGAAACTAAAGCAAAACATTTGTTGTTTGGGCTCAGTTATGGGCAATTTTGCATGAACTACACCAGTTCATTCAAGCAGAAGAGCATCTATAAATCTACAGATCTGAACAGATATGACAGGAAGAACTGAATATACACTGGTGACCACTATTTGTAAATATTCTGAATACAGTGAACACACATTTACAACTGAGATACAGGTTTCAGAAAATGCTGGGTACTGGGCATATGATCTTGCATTCTATTAAACAGAAACTTTTGACTTAATATTGACTTTATAATGACAAGTAGCAAGATAGAAAACAAGAGTATTGACAAAAGAGCTTTTATTTTCCCCTGATGTCATCTGGTCATGTCACTCACCGCAGTTAAATCTAGTCTCTAATTGCAACAAGCATTATGAACAACATTTGCTAATTTATTATGTGATGCTATGCCAAGCCTGCATTTGAGTGCATACTATAGTATTTCTACATCTACAATTTTCTCTGTCTGAAGTCATCTTCATATCAAAAGGACTGGGCTCGTTAAATGTGTGTGCATTTTTAATACATTATTTCTTAAAAAACATAAGCATAGACATTTTCTTGTCTGCACGTACACCGTCATCTTCTATTCTGTTTTACAATGTCATCCGTGGGAAGGGATAAAGTTTGAAAACACAGGAATCTTACACCTGTTGCTCCATTTACACATGTGGAAGATGACTGCAAAAAGCAAGCAAAACACATTATTGTGAATATGAAAGTGTTTCACAGCCACATTGCACGAGCAGAGGCAAGTGCAGGAAATGACAGGAAATGAACCACTGACTTTTGTTCTGCATCATTGACATATTGGGCACTATAAGTCAACATGAACTCATCAAGGCTGCCATATATATCAGAGCCCCTGCCAAATCTGCAGCTCTTTTACACAACCAGACACTTAGAAAGGAACAGAAATACAAATGAGAGTCAGCCCATAATATTTTAGTGCTAAATAATAGGATTGGATGCAATAATGCATATCCAAGACCAGTAAAGACACAAAATATCTACCAGTTATATGAGATGTAGCTTTATTATGATTGTATGTCAGGAATATTGTTCTGAAATAGAAAAACACAGGCTACCAGATGCTGAAGTGCACATGAATTTTTTAATGTGTTTCTTTAATGCTGATAAACTAAAAACTGAGGGAGTGAATGTTTATATTTGCAATGATTGGTATCAGTCTGGTTCAGAAAATTCAGTTCTAGATTTTTTTTCCTCCATTTGCTCATATTTTTCTACTTAGATGGGTAGCAAAATCCCCAATTAAAACCCATTTTATTAATCTTTGCTCAGGAGGTAGAAGATAATAATTTCAGTCTCAAAGCTCATTCACATACTTGGCACACACAAGGCTTAGAAGAAATTGATTTTTGACACCAAAATGATCTCTGATTTCTCATTCTTCGAATTCAGTTTCTGTGTGAATCATTCAAAATGCTCAAGTGAAACCATAGATCAAACAACATATAGTGACACCATTTATTAAAATTAAAAAGCCATTTTAAATGATTCCTAGGTGGTGAGGACATCAACAGAATTCTTTGCAGTAGGGGTGCAGGAGTATGTACATAAATGATGTTTAGCAGAGTCATTTCTCATACAACATGAGTAACACAGATCCT
Source organism: Nicator chloris (assembly GCA_013400495.1). Classification (NCBI taxonomy): domain Eukaryota; kingdom Metazoa; phylum Chordata; class Aves; order Passeriformes; family Pycnonotidae; genus Nicator; species Nicator chloris. Next base: position 21,818 of record WAAE01002170.1, on the reverse strand, counting down.
AAAACGTTTAAGTCAAGAGGTTAACTTGAATATGTTAGAAAAGCAAGCATTTACAGGAAGTCTTTTACAAGAAGTTACAACACAAAGTGGTGGCTACAAGGTGTAGCCTTTAGTGAGTTTTTTGCTGCCTGTCCTCAGGCTCATAATGTCAGATGTGGCAATCCTGCTGAGGAAAAAAAAAGCATTTATCTGGAAAATTATACACACATGTAAATGAAAAGTTATAAAGTCTTTTAAAATACCATGGCCTGTTTTAAGCTCTGTTGTGAGGTAGGGAGCTAAATAGTTTCAAATCCTTCATATTGTTTTTACTATATATAACCTATAGTTTTGTTGCTTTTTCCAACATTATCTCTTAAATCTCGATTCTGCAATGCCAGTACTACAGATCAGTATAAGAAAAATTAAGAAAAAGTTTGAAGTGATATCAGTATCTTCTCAGCTCTTAGCAGTATTTTCCTTTTCTGGAAAAGAAATTTCCCAATCACCATAAACTAGGTATATTTATAGAGTCCATACAGACAATATAATGTCCATACAGACAGAGACTGCAGGCACTCTTCCACAAGTAATTATTTCTTATTTCAATTTTCCTTACTCAGTCAATATTTCCAGAATAAAGGAAATAAAACCTGAGAAAATATTTCACTAGGGCTTCATTATTTGACCAATTAATAATAAATAAGTGACTGTTGACAGATTTGTGTGAGTGCATTTTTCACCTGATGTCTTCTTTATCATGCCTAATAAATACCATTTTTAATTTACTCTACACACATGAAACAGGGATGCAACCAATACTCCCAGGAATATTTTTCAGTACCCTGCTGCTCCCATTAGGCTGTATCTTGGCATGAATTTTTAAAGGGTTCCTTATAATTTTAAACCCTGTTTCTCCCATTCAACTTGAAAGGGATGCCTACATTGCCAACAGTCAATATTCTCCTAAATGTTTCTCACAAACATTCACTTCCTTGCTTTCAACTCAGTGTTTCTGGGATCTTTTAAAGTTATTTCTTCCTCATGTCCACTGTGATCTTGCAAGCTGTTAACAGAGTAACTGTGGCCAGAAAGAAAGATCATCTTTGCCTGCACAGCGTAAATTCTCCAGTGTCTTTCCTGGCGCAGTTCCACTCAACAGCTCCTTTGGCACACACAGTTCTCTGCCCCTTTACACCAGACCCCAACCTCCACCTCAACTGTCCTTCCTCTCAGGCCACATACATCCAGTTTATTTTCTTAGTATTTTCTGATATGTAATTTCTTAATACTTTAACAAATAGGCATTAGCTGAATGAAGCAATGATTTTCAAGCATGCATCCTTTAGTGAGTATATTCACACGAACATTTCCACAAAAATCAATAAAGACTTATGCACATTTGCACTTAAGGCTGCTCTACATGCTGTTGAGCTGCTGAAATATCTTAGACAAACAAAACTGAATGAACTCAAAAGATCTTCAAACTCCTTTCACTTTGACTCTCAGTTCTGGGCTGCAGTTTGGGTTAGAGTCTTCACCTTATTCTCCATGTGTTAAATCTTTAAAAACAAGCTACCTTCCTGCCTTTCTACTACCTTATATTTGGCATTAGCTTTTCATTTGCAGCAAGAAAAACACTGCACGGTTTCTTTAACTGCATTTAACGCTGATCACTTCCCTTAGGCATGCAAGTTGCCACTTTCCTGTAGCAGTGCTTTAGTTTTTTCAGACAGGCACCTGTGACGAAACAGGCAGAATTCCTTGACACAACTTCCTTTAAAAAGCCTTCCGTTTTCCTTGTCAACAGCTCCTACTTCAACCCTCCTCCCATTCTTGCTGTAGGTTGCAGTATTTCTCCAGTGACCTCTTTTCCTTGTTACCCTAGGGATGGTTGCCCAGGCTTTTCCAAACAGGGATATAATCATGTTCAGCTGGTTTTTGGTTTTCTTTGTTTAAGACATGTCCTCCCTCAAGTTAAAAAGTATCCACGAACATTAAACCAGTTCAGGCCTGACATACCCAGCCAACATCAGCAGAATACAAAGATTTTGAGACAGCAAAAAGGCACTGTCATACCAGTTTGAAGAGATGTGCACAGACACAGAAAGGGAGCCTGTTCCCCTAGTGCTGCACCACACATGACTGCTCTGTGCCTCTGCAGTCCAGCAGACACTGGGGCCAGCTGGACAATGCCCTCAGGACACAGTGAGGAGAGGAGATGCTACCATGGGGCTCTAAGCTAACAGGAGTTCCAAAGCAAGAGAGAGGTGATGAGGAGCAGGGAAGAAGCACGAAGTCCCACCAGTCCATACTGCACACACGGCATGTGAGGAACCACGTCAGGAACAGGGTAGGAATCTACAGCTGACAGGATCCAACACACACAGCAGAATAGTACTGTCCCTGGGCAGGCCCCTTCTCACTACCTCCGTCCAAGCCAGGTATGCCACATTTCCCTTTGGAAAAGAGCTGCTACCCAATGTTTTATTGCTTAGAAAAGATGGACAGTAGGCTAGGACATTCTTGATTTTCCTTATTTTACTGTCCTTCTGCTTTTACTTTGAAATTGGTATGTGCTTCCTTCTGCTGCTGTGCTGGATCCAATACAATCTAAACTTTTCCTTTTCTCCTTTACTCTCACATGAATCTTTCTACTGCTCCCCTCCTGCTCAAAACAGGGTCACTTACAGCAGGTTTCTCCTAGCTCTGTCCAGTTAGATTTTGTGTTCCTCCCAAGATGGAGATTCCATAAACTTTCTGGACAACTGCCAAGTGATTGACCATCATCACAGTACAAAAAAAAAAAAAAACAAAAAACCAGGGGTGAGGGAGTTTCTTGTATTACAATTTGTGCCCATTGTCTCTTCTGTCACAGGGAGCGGCTGAGAAGAAGATTCCCTGAACTTTACATCCTCAACCAGTTCTTTCTTGTTTCTAAGTAAAAAGTGCAGAGGTTTGCCTCCTTTTGTCATCTCCTTAACCACCCAGGTCAGAAAACTGTCTTTAGTGCACTCCACAGACCTCCTGAACCACTGGATCATTTGCGCCCCTCTCTGTTGTCCCTCCAGAAGTTATTGTGCTGGCTGAAGTTCCCTTGTGGGCAACAGGGCCTGTGAACATGAGGCTTCTTCCCGTTGTCTGAAGAAGTCATCACCTACCTCTTCCTTACAGGTAATCCTGGTGCCTGGGAGAGGTGATTTGGCTGGTCAGGATTTACAGCAGACGTGTCTGTGTAAGTACGTTCATATGTTCCTGAGAATGGCCAGAGGGAGAAGTGGTTCTCCAGATTAGAAAGACAAAGGTCATGCACTCTGGTCTTTATGTATACCCATAATCATGAGGAAATGAAATCAAGGTCCACGGATGGAAATGTCTGCTGCAAGAGAATCCACACCAGAGAGAAAACTCCAGAGGGCTGCGTGTTTCAGCCCTTTGTGAGGCCTGTTCCAAACCCTTGGCTCTGGAGCAGACAAAATGGGGAAGAGGTAAAGGAGTGGGAATTCAAGTGGAACCAGGGGCAGATAGACACAGATACCAGAAGATAAATCCTATGCCAATTTTTTCCCCACTGAGATGGTGTATCTGTCAGCAGTTAGCCTACAAGTGGAGTTTAGAATGAGCTCCTTTTACCATAAACTTTCCAAATATACTTAATCTACCCCACCCATTTTAGCACCTTCAGTAATGGAGCAGATGTGGTGCATGCCCTGCAGGCCAAGCAAGTTGTTCACGTGTCATGTTTTGCTCAAGGATACAATTTGATTGTCAGTGATTTCTTATGCAAACATAAAAACACACAGAATATAATGGCTATTTTGTTGGAAGGCTGCAGTGGGTGCAGCAGTTTCTTCACAACCTGACTTACTTGACAAAAAATTGCAACCACAAAATCTCAAAACACAAATCACAATCTAGGTGGATTTCTCACCTGTAAAAAGCTTTAGTGATGGTTTCTGCAACATGAACCATAGAATGGTTTGGGTTGGAAGGGACTTCAAAGACCATCTGGTCAAACCTCCCCTGCTATGGACAGGGACACCTTCCATTAGACCACGCTGATTCAGGTCCCAACCAACCTGGCCTCGAACATTTCCAGAGATGAGGCATCCATAGTTTCTCTGGGTGAACCAGCGAGGATGTTTTAGTGGCAACAAGCAGGGTAAGCAGGGGCAGTTTATATACTGAGTGCACTTCTTAGAGAAAGCCTGCAGGTAGCATAATTCTTACAAGACCTTTTAGGGAAAGTGTAATAATAGTGAGTTCAGGTATGTTACGTGGGCCACATCATCCTCTTTGTTTTCATGGTCGAAGAACAAAAAGCCTGAGATTACTGCTGCATTGTTCCATTTGGTGGACACATGACTAGTTGAGCCTTACAAGGAATTACTCATGGCTTTATTTTTAGACCTTCATTTCAGGTACTCCTGCAACTATCCTTGTCTCTGGCAAGACAGTGCATGGCATGGGGAGGTAGAACTCCAAAAATAGTAAGCGTTCTACATTTTTGGTGGGAGAACAGGTTGGAGAGCACTCACACTGTCACACCCAATATAATCCTCCCTCTTGCTGCTCCAGATACCATCTTTGACACCTCTGTTAGCTCCTAAAATGGAACCAAAACTATGGGATCAACTTTTCTGTAAGAGCAAGTCATAACTGGCAAAGGACAGTTAAAGTAGTCTTCAAATTATCAATGCACAGAAGAATCCCTTATTAACTCCTCCACAAATCTTCTCCTTTTTTTGGTTTGTTGTTTTGTTTTGTTTTGTTTTGTTTTCTTAGCCCTTTCCCTGTAAATAGATCTCTGTCTCAGTGATTGCTTCTGGATGACTGCAATCCTTAGATTTTCACTGCCTACTTTTGGATAACTAGAGAGATCATCTTTGGGCTAGGGTGTCCAAAAATGTCCTTAATAGTGGCACCTCAGTTACTTGGGAAATCAAAGATATTTCTGGCTTCATTCAAATATTTTCCCGGAAAAAATATACTGCCTTTCTACCAGCTTTGGAAAGGAGCAATACATGATGTACGCCTTGCCATATCATCTGTGCAAACTTACCACAATATATAGCAGTTTTCACATCTGTACTTCCAAATATCCATTTTAAAAAAAATACATTTTCAGTTAAATCCAAAACTTTTGTTTTGTCCAGTCAGAATTCTTTCTCTGGTAAGGCAAGGAATGGCTACATGCTTACCAAATCATGTAAGAAGTCCCACTGCTTTTTATGGGGATCCTTACATGTATGGGAGCTGGTACCTTGGTAACTGGAACTTGAGGGCCAAATTCTCTGCTAGTGTTGTCCTTTAAAGACCACATCCTTCAATTCAGCTCCACTGATTTATACGAGCAAATTGCATAATGAAATTTAGCCAACTGGAAAGTGGAATATAAAAGCATTATGATGCTGTCAGGCTTTATAGTAGAAAGCCTTGTAGCTAGCATTTGTTTGGAAAAATAACAAGCCCTGAAGATGTTGGCTAGATTTCCTTAACAAGTAGTCTTATTAATGTCAATCCCTTGTATGGAGAACACTGTGTTAATCCCAGGGCTTTAAACAGAACCAAAATTTTGTAATTTTTTTTGTCATTTATAAAGGTCCTTTGAATAAAATTAAGCTCACAATGACAAGACCAGCAAGTAGGTGCATGGTTCGCTCCCAACCTGTAGCTCCCCACTGTACTTCCCTGTTCTTGCAAACCCTCAGGATCAAGAGTGTGAAAAATGCATTTCCTCATTAGTTACCCAAGAAACTACTCATCCTGTGCCCAGGTGAGGGCTTCAAGGAACATTATTTAGAAGTCAAAACAGCAACTGTCTTGAAAGACTTAGCTGAAGTCACCCCATGACTTGCTTTCTGCTAGTTTCATTCACCAGAGTGCTCTGTTTGTTTCATTTGGCTCCATTTCTTGCTTGTTTGTTCCATGTTGTATAACTTTTGTCCAGCAAAGCTTCAGACTGACTACAGCTCTGCCATGTCCACAGGAAGGTGGAGGGTCATGTTTTGACATGTTGTGGGCTATGCCGGAAGTGCTGTATGGAATGATATTTTTGCTGGTGGTTCCCCACAGGTTAGGCACGAATGTCCTGACACATTTTCCTGTGTCACAGGTGACTCCAATGTTTAACATAACCCTAACGTAAAGAATGGCATAGAAAGCTAGTTAAACAGAGATGAGTACCACTCCAAGACAAAATCTGTTTGTATTTATATTTAAAAACAGGAGGTGTATCCTCTAGCAGTTATTCCAGTCTGCCTGGAAAGCGTATATGCGCTATTAAGGGAGGCTTACAAAGGCTTTGACGATTCCTATGGTAACCCAGTAGAAAGGCTGTTTCCATGGGGACTAGCCAAGCCTATATAAACCTTCTGTCTTCATTAGAGTATCTCTGACACTGAATGCTTTAACAGTTACTGTTCTGGAATAGTTAACAACAATCTCTGCTCTGGGTAGAGAATAAATTCTTTCCTTCCAGTGGAAGTCCAGTTATTTTGTCAGCTTTCAGTAATACTCAACTGAATACCTGTCATGTATCAATATAAGGAACATACTAAGCAGTGGTGTACACTTTCAAAAGCACTCTGATTTACCATGCCCAGCATTACAGTATATGCACATTATGCACTTAGAAATGCAGTTAATTTAAACATAAGGACAGAATAAATCATACTCTTTAAATTTCACAAGCATTAAAAATATCTGGGTGTATGTGTAGTTGATCATCTGTCAAGGTAGTGTTCTGGTGCCCATTCCAATTCCCCTTCTCAGTCACTCATAACTCCTTCTAATATAATCTACCAAAACAAAACAAAACAAAACAAAATTATTTCTTTTGAATGTAAATCTTTCATGCTTGATCTCAGCCAAATTTGCTTTTCGCCTTTTTTCCTTTTCTTCTTTTTCCTTTCCGATAAACCCAACAGTTTTTGTTATGCAAGTAGAAATAAAGTTTTGTTTCTTCCATATGTCCTACATGAAACATACATTCAGAACTCAAAAATGCCTGAAGGAACAAAATTCAAATTTCATCTCAGCAATGTCTGCATCATCATTAATTTTGCCACCTCTTTCCTATATATTGATGTGACTATTTTCCATTCCCTTTTCCTTTAGTATAAGAGCCTTTCTTGGCACCCTCTCTCCCATTTCTCTAGGATATTATTCTGCATGTAAAGACATGCTGTCTAAGCTATAATATTCAGACCTTGGAGTAAATAAATCAAAGAAACAAACACATTAAAATCTCTGAATAATTTTCAAAGAGTTTAAAAGTATTGCCCAAATTGTCTTTGTCTCCGGATGCAGCCCCACATGTGCCAATGCAGTATGAGTTCTTGACTGGAGTCTTAGTGTCAGCTTAAAATAGACTAAAATTATTTCTCTCTATCTTAAAAAAAAACAAATATCCAGGTGCCCTTTATGACAATATTTGAGACCTTTCCTTAAAAAGTCATATTAAATAGCTGTGGTCCCTTGCAGTTCATAAAAACCTTAATAAAGATTTTCTTCTCTATCTAATATATTTAATAATGGAAAGGTCTCTTCAGAGTAGGCATTCAGCATTTTTCAGAAAAAGACCCCAAAGCCAAGAGGACTTGTTTATGGCATAACTTTGTTCCACACTTGCAGATTTAAAACCAACAAAGGATATCACAACACTCCTCCATTTTGGATGGATAAAGACAAAGATGATGATTGATGCACCCAGCCAGGACCACCATATCTGCTTATTTCATAAACTGTTGTTAAGAAGCACTCTCCAGTCTGGGAGGCTTAGAGAACTCAAAGCCTTCATGCATCTTGCTCAGGCCAAGTCTTGCTCAGCCTCAGCAGTTTCTACAGAACCTGTAGGCTTAGGTCCTTCCAACAAGGCACTGCTTGGACTAATCTGTCACTCATGGAGCACATGTGACAAAGCCAAACGTACCATCACACTTCGCAGCTTTGCTTTCTGTAAAGATGATTTGGTTTCCCCCTTGAAGATAAGGAACTGAAAATTGTTCTGATGCAGAAAGGAACTGAAAATTATTCTGCCATCTCTCATATTTATAACTCTTTTCCATGCACTAGCATGCTCAGAAGAGCACCATACACACACCACCTGAAATACACGTATCTTGTCATTTGACCATAACTCCTTATTTTCCAATATGTGTTTAGACACATTGCCATAGACAGTTTCTGAATTATACACTTGATTCCAAGTATCCCTTGGTTACTTATTGCAGGGTGTAAATGCACCTTCTGGCATGGTATAATATGATGAAGCTCCTGGATCAGTCAGAGCACTTTAGGTCATGGTGATTTTCTTCTTCACATTAATGCTGAGATCTGAACTTGTCTTAACTACCCAAACTAAGAGCAAATCTTCATGTACTCACTTTAAGTCAGAGCAGCAACAGGAGGATAAAGAAGGCTTACGTACTTAATAACTTTCTGATTGAGGACATTCAGTGCCTTTTGAAAAGAAATGATATCTGATTAGGAAAAATCAACTTAAAAAGAGAAAAAGAGGGAATACTATCTAGCATACAGAGCAATGCTAGTTTATGCCTCAGTCCATGTGAGGATCCAAGTTTTCACAATTGCAACGGGATTAAAATCCAATTTCATGCAGGTGCCCTACTCACTGAATGACTTTAGGCACACAGCCCAATATATATTCCCTCCCTTAGGTTTACTTATTGCTGCAGTTGTCACACATTCATGGCTACTGCATATGCCAGCTGGACACACCACCAAATGCTCCCACCATTCTGGAAAACCTGAGTCTTAACCTGTTGTGAAACACGACACAATGCTAACCAGTATTCTGTGGACCCACAGTGCACTGCTGGACAAGCAGATTCTGTCTATCCCTGTCTCCCTGTCACAATACTCTACGTCTTCACAAGCATCCAAAGTAGAAAGAAATTACTCTCAATAGGCACCGTAACACCTGTGAATCTGAACAATGAAAACAATTCTCTTCAGGATGACCTCTACTACGGAGATGCCTTAAAATTACACACCTCTTAAAGTTCCGGTGTTTGCATGTTGCTCAGCTCAAACAGTAACATTTAGACAGTGACAAAACCACCAGCACCCCTTCAAGGAGAGCCCAGGGAATACCCCTGAATCAGCAGTGTACGTGCCAGCTGGACAGAATAAGGTCACTTCTCTCCCTTACATCTCTTTCACGGCAAGAAATTGCTCAGAGGAGTAAGCCTCACTCGATGTTCTTGTAGTCAAGAAATCATTGCCAATTATTGCAGCTGTGAATGATCCCTGACCAGACCAGAGAAGGCTCCTGAAGCCAGTCCCATCAGGCACAGTGCACAGACATCATAATACAAAGGGCCTGAGTGCTGTAAAGGGAGAAGCCTGGGTGATGAGTGAGCTTGTTCCTTCTGCGTGGTGAGACTTACAGTTCAGGATGATTCAGTAAGGGAGTATGTCAGCAGAGAGTTTTTAATCTTGTTAAAGAAAGCAGTCTTCCTTCCTATTGGATACCTACCAGCAGTCTCTAGAGGGATGACTTCTTCCCAGTGCTGCACAGGATCCCACTGCTTGCTGTGCTGGAAGGAATGTGTCAGAACTAATCTTACAATAACAAGTTGCACTAACTGCTGACATGAATCTTGGCACTGACGTAAGCCTGAGTTGTTTAATTAGTATTTATGAAAGATGAAGTGATACAGTTCTTCAAAAAATGGTAACATTCTGTTACCATAATCTGTTACCATAAACTGATATAAAGATTTCAACCAAACTGAGATTTCTAGGGAAGGGCAACAGTTATCTATGGTTTAATAAAGCAGAGAAGGGATTTGGGGAGCATAGCCTTATGAAGAAGTAAATACATAAGCTTTGGCTTCATTTCCTATTTAGCATCTAAAAAAAAATTAATTTTGAGTGAAAATCTCAGCTTCTTATCATGAATGCATTCTGAAAAATAGGTGATCACCACCACAAATGTTTTAAATTGTGATATTCTAGCAGGGATATATTCATTGACCACATTGGCAAAATCAGGATCAGCATTTAATATCTCCCTAATTAAAAAAGAAACACTTCCATGATTCATAGACCCCTATCCAAAATGCAGAACTTCATTTTCATGGGCAGCAAAACTTATAAAAATACATCCAATTAGTGTTTGGTAGATTTCTTTAAATTGTTAATTAAGGCTAAATTCCTATAGATGAATAATAACATACATAGACACAGCACATTCTTCCGTCTTCAAAGAAGAAATCCATTAAGAAATTGTTGTAAAAAAAGTCCTGGGGATATTTTCAGATGTTTTTCTACTAATACTATCAGGTGATAGCATTACCTCATGATAAATTCAGCCCATAGCTTCAAAAGTGTTTTATTTCCCACAGTCAGATTTCTTTCTCCCATTGAAAATCCGATGGGAAGTGGTTTGAATAAAAGGATGCTCAGCAACATTCCTCTGTATTTTCCAAGCCAATTTTTGCATATCTCTAGGGAATGACCAAGGACATAGGGATGTCCACAAGGGTGGGAAACATTTGAGCATGAGTATTTAGCACGGTGGTACTCCATGTTAGTATTTCTAGGAATTTACATTGGGAATGAAGCAGACAGCTCCCAAGTGTTGGACTTGTTCTTCCTTCAAACCCCCTCCCCACACACATATTTATGTTCAACAGAGGGCTGATGGAGGCCTTGCAAAACTAAGTCTGATGTTATCAAGGTAAATTACTTTCTTTCCATGTCTCTCATTTTCCTTCCATACAGAAAGGGGGAAATCTGTGGTATCAGGTTTTTAAAAGCCTCTTTCAGGAGACTTCCCTCATGTCTTCACTACCTGGATCAGTCTCAGTTCTTTGCATTCAAGCTTCTGCACAATTTGTTGAATATCTCTCTCTCTTGATACTATATTCCTTCCCAGTAGTCACCATTCTCCACATATTTGGTGCTGCAATTTAGTAATGTGCTGGATTTTGTCTCCAGGTAAACTATTTATATTCACTAAGAGACTGCTTTTGCTGCAATATGTGTCCACAATAAACACTATATACACAGCACTGCTTTGATCTTCTTTTATCCTAACTACATACCACGGTGTAAGGATCATAAAATATATTGAGTTGAAAGGGACGTAGTTTAAAGGTTGTTGAAATAGTTTAAACCTATTGAGCTTAAAGGCTATCTAGTTCAACTGCCCCAACATGGGCATGGACCCCTTCCTCTAGACCAGATTTCTCAGAATCCCATCCAACCTGGCCTTGAGCATCACATCGTACTTGCCTCTGAAAGACCCTCGGCTTCCCCTAGCCTCTTTTATCTCATTACTGTGTAGTGGGTTTCTCAGTTAAAGTCATTGTCTGCTCTCCAGCTTCCCTAGGTGGGCTGGGAACCACAATGCTCTCAAGATTCTTCTATTCTCCATCTTTTAGTCAAGATTCTTCCCTTTCATATACACACTCACATCAATGCTGTCCACCTGACACTTTCAACCTCTTCATGGTGATCCCTAGCCTACTCAGCCAGTCCAGCACTGCCCATTTCCATTCCTTTCAGTGACTTTAAAATGTCTCAGACTCATATATATACCTACACACATACATACATGTCTTAGACATGGCAGAAAGGCAAAGACTTTGTTCATGAGAGCACGATACTGCACAGAGTTGAGTATGGCCCCTTTATCTCTTTATTGAGATCTGCGTGTACCTGAGGTATGAGATTCAGTCCTTTAGCTAAGAAGAGAACACCAAAGGGCTAAGGAGAAAATACCTACATCAAGGCAGTGATGTGACACTCTTCCCTGCCCCTTATGCTAAACTGATACCAAGGGAAGAGGGGCCAGCACTGAACATCCAGATTTTTCTCACCAGAAGGCAGGGAATGTTTAAGATGAATGCACAGAGGAAAAGCCTGGTTCCCACTGATCACTGAAAGAAATTATTGAGTGCTGCAGCATCACTAGGCCTAGAAACTATCTGCTACATGTGTTTCTGCCCTGCACGACTTCTTCAGACTCTTTCCCATCTCTGATTCGCAGAGGGCAAAAATCCATCAGAGCCGAGAATTTTAAATCATTTTCTAGCATCTCAGGGATTTAGCTGTAACATGTTGTTCAATCCAAAATGTTGAGGAAAAGACTGTAAGGTGACAAGGCAATGGACTGGTCCCCTCTAGCTGTGGGGCTGAGAGCCCATTTCACCTATCTGACAGCCTTCCTCCCCAGGACTCAGAGCGTCAAGAGCTTCTCAAAGTGCTCCTGGGTCGGTACAGCTTTCTGCCACCCCCAAACAGGCGGGTGGTTGTCAGGCACAATCTGGCCTGGACTGTTTTTCATTGTATAAAGTTGCTATGGTATCACCAATTAAAAATTCTAAAAAATAATCTGCATCTGTACAGCATGCTAAAATAACCTACCAAATGACACGTCCTTTCGTAGAAAGCGAGTCTACTAATTGCTGAGGGGCAGATTCCTCCACCCTTCCTCTCGCTGAACAGTGCCTTCAAGCTGCAAATACTCCCACTGCTTTCAGCATTTGCCAAGGCTAAGTTTTCCACAGAAACCATGAGTCAGGCTCCAAAAATCAGGAGACAAGCTTAAAAAATCATGAGATTTAATTACAGCAGGTGAAGTATTTTGTCTTGACGATGGATTTGGCAGAGCGGGCACTTAGCATAAGAGTCAACCTCACAGCTAAAAGCAGGTGATCAGCAGCTTTAGCAGAGTGATCCCATCTGAAAATATGTGGTCTAACACTTCAAAAGCTTTTTGTTAGTGTCTAGCAGGAGAAAACTGAGATCCTTGTTTCCATTATCATTTTCTTCCCTCTCCATTTTCATCTTTCTCATTTATTTTTTTCCCTTTTTCTGTCCCTTCACCTAATTTCCAAATGTATTTCAGTAGATTGGTCATTGCAGGAAGAAGGTAAAAGTCAAGGCTCAGGTAGAAAGATGGTTTTGGTAGCCAGGGGTCTGAGAAAGTCATGAATGACGGAGCTGGCCTGTGAAGACAGCACCAGGCTTCCTGGAAGAGATGGACTTACTGACCACAAGGTAGAACCTAGCACAGACCAGTGACCTGGTGGACCTGAGCATGAGAAGAGTGTCTGGTTTGGTTTCCCCACAGTAACCCATAGGCTTAATACCAAAGACTTGAGATCCAATGACTCAAAGACTAAATTTCTGTCCACAGTATGTGAGATCATGAACTCAAGACCTCTTCCATCTCACAAGCTCCTCCTTCATGGTCACGAACTCAAGTTCATGCTCCCAGCTGAGCACCACTCACAGGTGCTGGGGCCCTGGGCACACCAACATGCCATACTGACTCTGACTGACCTCCTCTGGGCCTTCCCTCCTGGCTGGGGGCTCTGTGCACCCTTCGCTGCAGCCCACGCTGTATCGCCGGGAAGGTTTGTCCTTAGCTGCCCTTCTGACCCTGGCATGCTGACTGTCTCTCCTCAGTGAGGAGCTCAGTGCTCACCCTCAGTAATGGCGTTATGCTGCCCACCTCCAGGTCAGTTGTATGACAGAAAGGCTCATGTCATGCCACGGAGCCACCTGAAGCTAACCCCGGGCTGGCCTTGTATCGGGACTGCAAAGGAGGCTCTGTGGCAAACACGGACAGCACAGCTGAGGGCCATGACTCTTCCCCTGATGACAGGAGCAAACATGAGTGCAAGTACTACGTGCTGAACATACAGACAAGTCAGAGAACAGATTCAGACCTGGTCAGGCCCGATGCAATGAGAACCTCCTACTTCACTTACTTCTTCCCAGTGTCGTGAGACTTTTCACACCCCTATGTATTAGCAGCAATCTCCTACAACTTCCACCAGAATAGTGAGCTGCAAAACCTGCACACAAGAAAACGAGACCTAGGCACATTCTCCCCCTTCAAGTCAGAACTTTCATCTTCCCCACACAGAAAATGCCTCAAAGATCTGCAGCATCAGCCTGTCAATGAGGAACAATTTAGCTTCCAGAAATTATCACCATGGATTAATTTTATGAAGTCTGAAAGCAAAGCCCAGAGACAAGCTTGATCACATGAGTTTTACAAAGTTCTATTAATTGAAAATACATGCATTTCTGCATGTTCATGTTAAAAGCTACTTATTAATTTGACTAATTAAATGCATATTTTATATCCTAGGAATTTATTACATTTTGGTCACAAACAGGTTGATGGTAGCATTTGCACAGGAGAATAAACAAGTTCAGAAAGGCTCTCGGAATCTGGCAAGAAAAACATGGATTTGTAATGTCATAAGATCAAAAAGCTGATAATGAAAAAGAAAGACTGATAGTTCTCAAAAAGAAAATATTAGGTTTCTTTCAAAATGGGTGTTGAGAAGAGCTAAGCGAAAAATTGTCTGTCTGGGTGCTGCAAGTGGGAACATGTCTAGATGCTATAAATTTAGAGATGAATAATCTTTCTTTATAATAAGTATAGGAAAAAGTACAGAAAAGATGCTCCATCTTAAGAAAAGTCCATATAAGCAGAATCAGCTTCCCTATGAGGAAATAATTACAGCAAGCTGCAAAAATAGAAATAAAATCTCTGACGAATTGCTGGTGTATGAATTCTTGTTACAGTTTATTTATGCAGACAATATAGTGTCTGGGATGAAACAGCTCTGTTGGCAGAACAAGCATGAGCCACTGTATGTGGGCTCTCAGAGCACTGCATGGGAGTGTTTACTTCAGCTCTCCTGGAACCATGCAGAAGTGACGTTACCATGCTAGAGCCCGAAATTAGCAGCGATCCCACCGGCACCAAGAGAAAGCAGAGTGTGTGGCTGAGATCTTCGTCATCTGACAAAAGAAAAAAAAAAGTAAAACAGAAACCAAACCCTAAACAAGCTAAGAGGATGTATTAGAAGAAAGTATTTGAAACCTCTTCCTAAACAGATCACACTGAATACAAAGAGGGGTTTCTAGACTCAGCCACATTTTGCCACTGTGACCGCTTACCTGTAGTGTTTTCTGCAGGACAGGGCAAATGACAACTATCTGCCTCTTCGTGTTTGTATGTTTATATTGCTTTATTCTTCCAAATAAGAGTTCAAATTGTACTGGATGTTGTCAAAAACCTCGGTAATATTTTTCTGATCCAGAGGATAAGTCTGAAATTAAAATGTATTTATTAAATACGATCACTTTTATGTATGGAAGACATGCTAATCTATTCTGTTACAAGATACCATCAGCAGGCATTTTCATAGCCCTATTGCTGAGAACTCTCCCAAATGGAAAAGAGGAGGAAGTTCATGTAGAAGAGAGCCAGTGAAGCTGTGGCACAGGACTGAAGGAGCAGGCCCTGGGGAGGCTGTCAGCACAGCCTGCTCTGCCTGCTCTGCATCACCCATCCCACGGAGCTCTGTGTGCTCTCTCTGCACCCCTGGAGTTGTGGATAGGCAGGGGCTAAGACCAGCCTTGGAAGAAAAGTGTGGACACCCACCACAGGGAGACTATGGCAGCTAGAAAGAGACAGAGCAACGAGGGACAGACAGACAAAGGGATGCTGTGAGAGCACAAAGAGCAATTCTGTGCTGTCCCTTCATGAGAGGAATTCTCCATCAGTCATCATGTAAGTTTTAGAAACTGATGGATCAGCACAAGGACCAAACTCAACTCATGGCCCACCTGTTTGGTCCTGCATCCCTTGAAGTAAATGACAGAACATCCATCGGCTTCAGGGGAAGATGATCACACCCTGCCATCAGATGTTTCCTCAAACACTAAGTTTCCTCAAAACCACAATTTTCTTTTGCCCTCAGTGTTCAGCTGTTGGGAAATTCTTCTGGGCAACCCAGTAACATATTTCTGAAGTTTTCATGCAAAGCCTGAGTATGGCCAGAGAGCAGCCACTGCTGGTGTATCCAGAGGTGGGCTCAGCAGTGATGCACCTAGAGAAAGAGAGCTAAACTACTTAAATCTTAGAGGTTCATTGAAGTGACGTTTCATTCCCTTCCACTGAAGTCAGTGGGAGTCTTCCCATGGATTGGATCCCAGGACTGGCCTTTGGAGTTTGCTTAGGCTGTCCATTTATCCCTACACAATAAATGCTTTGTTACAGTGTAGTCTAAGGGACAGGTGGCTGAAACAGGCACACCTGAGAAGAGCCCATTTTGCCTGCTCACAAAATTTCCAGTGATGAGCAGAACAGCAGAAAATTATCACAAATTCACGCATTGAATTGAGGAGGAGGGAGGGAGCAAGATATGCAAATAAACATTCTGATGCAGAATGTATTTTTTTCTGCCTCCAGAATCTACCAGGAATAATAATAAATAAAAAAATGCAAGTGGAGGTATCTCCTTTTTCTGAAAGAAAAAGAAGGAAACAAAAAGAAAAATCAACAATAAAAACAAACAAAATGAACTAGCATCATGGGGAGGTATCATTTCATACATTTTCAAATTCAAATATTTTATGGTCCTGTTTTAGCATCTCTGTAAGTTTTCTGAGCACTGCTTTTATGTGATACAAATTTCTGGTTGTGTCAATATGTGCCCTGAATATTATTCTTTTTAAAATACTCTGATTTGGCTTTGTTTGAAAATGGAAGGAGTCTTTCCTGGGATAAAACCTAGGATTTATATTCATCTTTTTATTGAGCCTTACAAAAAGAGGGAAACATGCAGAATATTTTCTCTATGGTGGGAAAATATAAGTTGCTGTGTTCTCCTCAAATTTATCTGTATTTTTAAACAGTGTCCTCACTAGTAAAGGAGGAAATTCTAAAACAATATCTTCACTGGTAAAAGTGCAAATTCTATGAGGCTAAATATTATGGACACGCTGAAACAGATGTCAGTAACTGTTGTAAAAGCTTTTTTCTACCTCTTAGAGATCCAAAACAGAACTGTTTCTTGGAGAGTGAAAGATTTTTGTAGTATCTACAGTGGGCATAAAAGCAATGACAGCTGACAGCATCAGCCCAAGCAGATTGAGGAGATGAATGGGTAGAGTCTGTGAATGTTAAGTAATAGTTCACAGTCATTTACAGTAAATTCTATGCAACTGCAGTCTAAAACCTTTAAGAAGGAAAGATAAAGGTCACTTCTCAATCATATAGGTGCCTATTTTCTTAGTTCCATGTATAGATAACTAATTATGTGCATACAAATAGATGGCAGTATTAAGATACTGTGCTTACTTCAGGATATCATGCAGAGATCCTTTTCAGGCACTTGACTATCGTTTCTGCTTCTCCAAGTGCTCCTACCGAGTGTTAGTACTGTTGAAACTTCTCAGGGAGCTTTTAAAAATTTCCAAGTTCATCTATTTGTAAAGCATGGGATTTGGAATATATCCACTTTTGAGCCTTTTTGTCATGCATTAAATATACGTATAGTCATTATGTGTTAAAGAAAAATTTTTTCGTGTACATATCTATTACAAAAATTCATCTGAATCTTCAGTACTGCATTTCCTCTGCATCTTTCATGATGTTACAGATGTGTAGTCTCAAACTGTTTACTTATTTTTAACAAGGTTCAGTAACAGAAAAGGCTGTGTCATAATGGGCATGTGGAGTGCTGTGTCTAGCATAAGCCATTGCTTTTCACAATATGAGTACAATGTTCCCTAAGGCATCACTTGGTAAACAGCATTAGTATTGAAAACAAAACCTTTAGACAGGAAGACTGGATTGATCCTTTCTTTTCACTCTTATCCTTACCTTAAGAACCTGATCCTTTTCCAAAGGGCTTACCTTAAGCACTGAGTAGCTTTACATTTTTCGAAGGCTATTGTTATAAATATGTAACAATTGACAGGACCAGTAAGAGAAATTACTGATGTAGGTCTCAACTGGCAAGAGATATAACAACAAGATCACAGCAAGCTATTTGGAAGCCCACCCAGGGAGGACTGCTTTAGAGCATTCTGGGGTATTATAAGACACCACAGAATAAGAGGGATGACAGCATGCACTTTGCCAACAGAAGAGCACCCACGGGAATAGCTGACACTGCTCCCATCGCCTGTGCCACCCCAAAACAGATTGTGCATGGACTAGGATTATGCATCCAGTTATCTGAGATGCACCTAGTTTCAGAGACAAAAGGTTTGAAGCTGTCAGCACTGCTAAAACAGAGTGTATCTTCCTACCTGTGGTGGATCCTTGGATATTCCAAGTCACTCCCCTGCCCTGCAGGGGTTGGATGTTTCATGGTCCTACAAAGGCGCTGCAATGATCTATTAAAAACATTTGGAAATTGGAGAAATATAAAAGTCTTCAAGACTTATGGGGACTGATTAAGGGACAGGCTGCTGTACTTTGGAAATAGCACCAGTTGACTTAAAGACTTAGTGGGAAGTTCCAAGAGTTGTGGAGAATTTGTAATACGTGCGATAATGGATGGCTGGTATAATATTATTTGCACATTCACAGATTCCTGTAGTATTATGCTCATACAGCAAAATCATAAGGACTAGAAAACCAGAGGGACCCTTTCACTTTCATCAAACCTTTTCAGAGATTCCAAAACACAGACCTTTTTCTCCCTGGAAACATAGAGTTATTTTACTTGTTCCTAAAAGCTGAGATTTTGTTGCTGCATGCTGCCACTTAGGCAAGATGGGAAGCAAGTCAATGCCTGAAGATAACAGTAAAGTAGTCACAATCCAGAGGTTTTTTCCATCTTTTATTTTTAGATGACAGTGTAGTAAGTGGGAGAAATGGTGAAATGGTGTAGGATGTAGCTGGGAGCTAAGGCCACACAGTGGGGCTGTGCAAAGCAGTTGAGAAGTGAAAGTATTTCTTGGAAAGGTAATTTTAAGCTCTGACCTTACATAATACATGGAATGTGAGTAGGTGTTGAAGCCTTTAAAAGAATCTAGCCCAAAACAACAACAAAAAAAAAGACCTTTTTTTTTCTTAAATTATTTTCTATGTTTTAGGCATAGGAATCTATCAGATCAGAGCAATTTGAGGATGATGCTAGTTACTCACTGTGAAAGGAGCAGAATGTTCTTTTAAGGGGTATAAGGAAGATTTAGAAGGATCTGAGGGCTTGTCTATCCTTATGCAGAGGCCCAAACCACTGCAGGGTAAATTAGACCAGAGATGACGTTGTATACCTTTTCCTTCATGATTCATGCTGTCCTACCAGCTGCATGTCCTATGAGATGTCTTGTCATCAGAGATTTTTTCACTCCATTCATTGAGAGTTTCACAAAGTGCAGCCCACATGGCTGAAATTGGAGGTGTCCACGTAAAGAGGGTATAAACACTAAAGGCTTAGATATGAGCACAGATTAACTATGGGCAACAATTCTGAGAACTAAAAAAGGGAACACTGCATCACTGGATGAGCTCTGAATGGAACAAAAGGATTAGCTTAAACACATGCTCAAAATAGAAAATAATTTTAGCAATGTTGTTCAACTAGGAGGCTTTTTTTTTTTCTCAGAACTGATCTGCAAAGGAAAAAACTACAGCAAAGCAACTTCTCTTCCATTGAGCTCTCAGGCTAAATTCTCCTTCAGCATAAATTCTACAAACTAATTTAAGAAGCTCAAACAATGGGCTGGATGATTTGAAACAGTCGCGTTATCACGAGCATTGTGAACGTTGCCTTTTTGGTTGGAAAGCTTGCCAATTTACCTGCCATTCCCATGCTGCCCAGAGGCCTGGGTGGCCTCTCAAGCAATGACTGAGCCTTTGGGCAAAGTTTAGAGTTTAGACAAGTGAAAGCATAGTTTAACTGTGTTTAAACCTTTCCTTTTCAGAAGGCATGTTGCAATCAGGGCTGTAAAAATCACATCCATTCCTTCCTTTCTTCCTAGTGCTGACTTGGACAAGAAGACAATCATGTTCATGAAAGCAAATCACAGTCTCATGTGATACAAGCTGCAGCTCAGAGTCCAGAAAAAAAACCACTGCCCAGTAGATTGACCATATTTCTCCTGCAGAATGTTGTTCCACTGTTCATCTGCTTCAGAAAAAGTCCCAGGTACATGCAATTAGGCAAAGCTCACTGGAGCTACTGTATTTATCCTAAATATCCACAGGACACCAACCACTGGCTGCCAAATGTATGTAATGAACCCAACACCTGCTCATAGCTCCTATAACACGCACAGGTTGGGGAATAAGGTTAAAACAGTTAATAAATAAACAAAATAATAATGCAATATAATTTTCTCTCACACCCATTTTACTTTATTGTCTGTCTTTAGGAGACAGGCAAATCGTCACAGCCTAATCCCTTCATTTAAACTACTTATAAAGACATCTTCCCTTTCCAGGCTTTCAGTAGCTGTTGAAATATGGTTGAAAACTCTTACACAAGCCAAATAATTTCCATAAGAGTATACCCAGCAGCAGATGTGCATGTTACCAGCGTGGATTACCAGCACTTAGCCTGTGGTACTCAAGTACCTGGCGGTTCAACCACCCTTTAGAAAGAGGAGAGCATTAATTATTTTCAGCACCTCACTACAACTTCTTTGATAGCTTTTAAGATGACAGCAACTTTAATGGTTAAATGTGGGAATCCAGTTTTCCTGCAAAAGCCCAGAGTGCATAGGACCAATGTTAAAAGATTAGAGGCTAGATTGCATGGATACTGAACACTGATCAGATTTTTTAAATCTCAGTAATTACATTTTTTTTTCAGTTGGAATTACTCAGCTTAGTTCAGTTTGAAAGGATGTCTGAGAAGGCCACACTAGGCCCCATTCCAATATTTCAGTTCAGAGAACTCTCTGAACTTGGGATGTAAATTCGTCCTCTCCATTTTTTTTTTCAAGTAAAACTCAGTCCACCATCACTTCTGGTTTAGACAGAGTTTCCTCTTCTGATTTTATTCTTCACAGCAGCAGGAAGGATTTTAAAGCTGAGCTCTTTATAGCCTTAACCCATTGAATTACTTTCTGGTGAAGTGGTTGAAAAAGTCTTCCCTGGGAAGAACAAGTGACAGTGTGTAAGTATTCCAAATCATAATGAATTCACCAACAAGTTTCTGGGTTTAAAAAATGCTTTCCTTTACTTGTGTAGCACAAATGAAGTCAGTGGGGTTTCAAATTAAATAAAACTTGGCACTTCTTCTCAAAAAGCCACATTTTGCTTTACTAGATCTGCATAACTCAAAATTGCTTAAGTGAAAGTTTCTTGCACATAAGAGAGATGAATTTAGCACAAGGAAGAAATGCTATCTTAATTTAAATCTCTAAGGCAAACAGGTGTTAGTCTGTGCAGAATTTGGCCCTCTGGGCCCTTTTATTCTACCTCTACATTTATGTTCTTTCTAAAACAATTGCGTAATTTCACTATGCAGTCAAAGATAAAATACAACTTGTCACTCTGAGACCACGGCATGGATCTTCCAGTTCTAAACAATGTCAGTCCTGATAAATGAAAGAAACAGAGAATAAATGCAATGTCAAAATAGCACTCAAGAAAGCCGTCTTCTTTTATTCTGATTTTTCAATTTTGCCTAAGATACGAAGAAAAGCACAGAAATGTTGCAGATTTTTTTTACTCACTGCTTAAATATGTCTAGAAAAAAAGCAGGAAGGATTAGTCACCCTGTTATCATGCCTTTTGTCATTATTTTATGATCTTGGAGGTCTCAAGCAAGGATCACTAATGTTCGTAACTACATCATCTTCTCTGAAAATTTTTATTTGCATTTACCTTAAAATAATGAGTTAAGAGTAATTCCAAGCTAGGTAAGTACTAACAATACATTTATTACCCAAGTATATACAACATAAGTTAGGTTGTAGTACACAGACACCCCAATTAAACAGCAGTTCTGCTCAAGTATTTAAAGCACTTTGGGCTGTTTTGACATTCCTGGCTTTCTTTTGAAGGAAACAAGCAGAAATCTTAGTTCTGG
>WAAE01002167.1:0-17871 GCA_013400495.1 Nicator chloris | reverse complement strand
CCAACCTAATCGATTCTGTGATTGTAACATTACTGCAATGAAACACTGAGTCGTTGTAAACAGATGCACACACTTTCAGTTATGTCTAAATTCTTCTCACTCTCACTCAGGAAAGTGGAAATCGCATATGTGATTTGGGTGATTTTTTTCTTTTTGCACCTGGTCTATTTTTAAAAAGGAAGAATTAAAAATTTAATTAAAATTATTAATCTACTTTTCTTACCTCTTGGTAAGTTAAAAAATGATTATGCATTTTCTTACAAAGTGTTCTCCTCAGTGTTCTCTTAGTGTTTTAAATTTTTCTCATACAGCATATGCTCGGCCATTTTTACAAGGTTTGCATGTAATTAATAAATATATTTAGCTAAACCCAATCTCTTTGCAATACCAAGCTGTACATCTACCACAAAGATAAAAGTGCCTAATTGTCATTTCCTATGCTTGGTGTGTTTTTTTGAGCAGTTCAGTGAAACCTGTATTGCTAATTAAAAGACATCTCTCAAAATGCATAAGTAGATGGAGGTCCTGAATATTTTGACTATACCTTTTGACTCATTTTGATTTCTAGGGCAGTACAGAACCAATAATTTTCAATTGTTTTAATTCAATTATTCAATCAGTATGCTGGGGTAAGTTATCAAATGGGGGGTTACCGAGTCTCATATTTCCTGTCAAAAGGAAAAAGTAATTAATTTGAGAAGTTAGGTAGAGAGGAAGCTGGAAAAAGAAGCAGCTGAGGACCAGAGAGGAAAATGGCATAGGAAGTGGGAGTCAGAAGGGAATGGTGGATGTACAAATTTAATAAATAAGTGCAGAGTGACTGGAAAAAGCAATGGAGAATGGAAAGGGTAGATTTAATTAGCAGCTCCATTGTGGAAAATAATCTAAGTTGGCTGAAGAGTCAGCTGAAAAGGGGCACCAAAATAGAATGACAGGGAAGAGATCTAAGTGGAAGTTTGATGGACTGAAAAATAAATTAAATTCATCAGACTAATGCTCTAAGCTGGCAACAAGAAGTAGGTAAATGTTCTGTTGCCCCAAATAACCCAGTAAACCATGCAAATCTCACTTGACTCTGGATATGGTGTGAGAGGAGCCTGGAGTTACATTAGAAATCTGAGAGCAGACATCAACTGAGCATAGGGGAGTAGCAATGACAGGGAGCTAGAATGGACACAGATTATAAAAGCTCAGTTTCCTAAGACTGATTGATCCCACATTGGTCTGCAACTCAACATTGTGTCAGTGCTGTCAGCAAATATTTGTTAGCCCTGTAGCACAGTACATTTCCTGCCTAGTGAACAAAGCCTAAGTATCTTACAGGATTTGAAGTAAGCAGTATTTCTTTGAAGAAATGAAGTCTCTATGCATAAACATAGGAAAATTGAATTAAGGTCAAAATTCAATCCACCACATTCTGGGATTTCTTAAATTGCAGGTCTTTGATTTTGCAATCCCAATAAAGTTCTTCTGAAGTGGTTTGTTTATAGTAATCCCATATGAATTACTCACAACTGAGTTTCAAAATATCCAGGATTCTGCATTTTTCTCATTTCATTCACTCTTACAAAGCTTTATAAAGTAAAATACAAAAAATCCCAACAGTATTTGACAAAGCTGCTGTAAATAGCACAGACTAAAGTGAAACATGAGTATAGCTAAAGTAAAAAAGGAAAGAATCCCTGAGAATATTTTTAAGGACTTTGTGGCAGTACAGAGGTTGTCAGAGAACCGCAGGGACAATGTTTTTGATCTGCTTTTGTTTACAACAGTTTGCTACTTAATATATTAAAATTTTTGCCTGTGTTGTCAGATAGGGAGTTCCAAGTTTCCTTTCACTTTCTGTGCGCCAAACTGAAAACATTTTAGTCTGGATGGCAATGTATTGTGGAACCTTTTTAATTTTTAAAATTGTAGTGGGAGATTGGATGCATAACAGTGTAGTGTTTTGCAACAGAGTAACCACAGATCTGTAATTTTAAACAGTCAATAGTTCCATTTTATGTACAACATGATCTTGTTTACAAACTAAATTTTAGCAAGTTCTGTTAAGTCAACACATAATGTTTTTTAATATTTTATTTTTCAAACTGTCAGTACTTCAGCACTGGTCTTTTTCTTTCTCCTTCATCAAAACTACTTGGAGTAAGTAGATTGCATGCAGAAAACATGAGGATATTTTGTTACACCATGTTATGATATAGTTGGGTAAGTGCCCAGAATATTCTAATATTAGCCTGATTATTCTATTTGACTTGATTAATTTACTTTTTACTGTTCAGAATTTGATATCAATAAACCTGTAACGAGAGCCAGAGAAGAATTTAAGAGAAACATTCCAGTCTGGTATTTGTGATTAAAAGCATAGGACATGTCCAGTGAGATGAAATGAAATGAGAAGTTATGATTATGGCTTCTATTACATTCAAAAATTATTCATGCCCAGAATTATTAGAATAAATTCCATTGCATTATTTTGCATCAGTACCATTACACATGATTTTGCCTGAGGGTATCAAGTCAATGGGTAATGCTTGCAATACTGCTTTTTCAATCATGGTTTGTTACACTGTCATTTCAAAATGTAATTTTTTTTCCTCTGATTTATCATCTTGTTTGTAGCTGGCTTAAGAACAGATTAGTTTTATTTTAAGGCAGGCCTGCTGATGTGAATATTATTGCAGAAAATACCAGTTAAACATTAAAATTACATATGGAGATAATATATTGTCAGAGAAATTTCAGGTTATTGTCACTGAAAACTGTTATGATACTGTCAAATGAAAAATGCATAGTGTTTGCAAATGTTGTGGGATATTATTATCAAATTTTTTTGACATAGTTCACATTTCTAGCACAATTAGTACTTCAGAATTTATGTCCTGTAATTATAAATTTGTTTGTGCTGTTGATAGTCTCATTCATAAACATAGCTTAAATATTTAGTAAAATGTCTAATTACAAGCAAAGCAAAATCACCAATAGCCAGTCTTAAAAACAAGCCTCTTCAAACAAACAAACAAACAAACAAAACCCCAACAAAACAAATGAAAAAGACTGGGAAAATCACAGAAGGAAAAACACCTGAAAGTTGCCTGTCCTGTTGTTTAGGAAAGTTCTGGAAGACAGATTGTCAGATGTTATAACTATCCACAAAGCAGAAACAATGCGTGTTGACCACAATGAAGCTAAATTCTGATGGGTAATTACTACGCAGTCCTTGGGGCTTGATCCTGTAATGCTTTTTTCATCAAGCAATGTTTCATGCTGAGAATGTTGTCTGACAGAGTACTGGTGGAATGAGCTGCTGTCCCTCTCAGGCTGGATAGCAGTATGAATATCAGGACCATGAAGAAGTTTCATTTTTCCATTGTACTTTCTGGCAGCGTTCATACTGTGCAGGACAATCATTGAGTACAATTATTTGAAAGCTCTTACACGATGACAGGATTGTATGCATTTTTATTTGAAAATTGCTTTACTTAGATTTTTTTCTTCCTCTGTTTCCTCCCCACCCTCTCCATAAAATCATTTTGCTTACTGTGAAGGTTACTGAACACAGTGACTCTTGTTAGCACTTTGTCTACCTAATGATCAGCTGGAGATTTCAGAGAAGTAGCCACTGTTTCACAGATCAGTGCTATGTTGTATTCCCATGCTTTCGCTGTCCATTGAAGGCACTCAACCTCTCATCAGTCAGAGCACTGCAGGAATTTATGGATCTTCCATAAAGCTTTCTCTACAGTTTACAAACTTCTGGGTTTATAAGTGGTGTAAAAGTGCAAAGCTCTTTGCTATGCTGAAGCTCAGAGCAGATTTATGCTTTCCACCAAAGATGTACAACATTCATTCTTGTAAGGTTAGCAGTAGCATAGAGAAGGAAGAGAAAGTGGCTGGCTGCTTGCAGAGCCTGCTTTCACCCTGGTCATGGCAGGGCATGGGAGGAAGATGCTGATCCCCCTTTCCATCAGAGAGGGGATGGGGCTGGTTGTGATGCTGAAGGTAAGGCTGCCTGGCACAACATGACAGACCTGAATGACAGATGGAAATCCTGGTGCATGGGCTGCACCTGATTATGGATAGATCAAGGAGATGCACCTTCATCTGTTAAAAAGAAATGGAATCATGGTCCCTGTGGCTTACCTTTGGTATCACTAAATTCTGATACTGATGTCAGTAATTTTTAAGTGTTGATGGTGGCTCTGGGCTCCTCTTAGTAATTTTAGTAACAATCTCTCTCTGTTACCATATGGATTCCTTTTTGATATACAGCATATAAAACACAGCCCACTCCTCTGCTTAAGGTGATGTTCAGTGACTCAAATTCCCCATGGTAAGGATAGAAAATAGCATGGAACTAGGTATTTAGGGAAGATTTTAAAGAAATATACTTGGGAGAGGCTAGCTTTCACTCACATTACTTGTATTATTATAAGTCTTATGATAATCAATTAAATCAATATAAACCAAGTAATGATGATTGTTTTTAGGCTAATAGACCCAAATATAGACAAAACTACATGATTATTATGTCAGCAAAATGCTTATTTTCCTTGGAATCAGTTCTTAGCTATTGTTATGAAGAGTTATGCATTTTCTGATAGGTTTCCTAAGACCTTGTGGATTATACCTTTTAGAGCTCCTATCTGCACCGTTAATCAAGAAATTCGGTCTACAAAAAATCAGTCCAGAAAGTGATTGCTTTCTGATAATGAAGAAGGTGGGAATATCTTTTTGCAAGAAAGCAACTTTTGAATAGGGAGTGATTGAAACACTCAAAGTTTGCAACACCCTTTTTCTCCCTTCTTTGCAGCTGCTCCTTCTGCTGAGTCACTTTCCAGGCACTGTCTGCACCTTCTTCTCAGAAACCCACTAATCCACATATCCATTCAGATGAAACAAAAACAGGTTAAGCTTTTTATTGAACCTGCTATGTGTCTTAACTAAGACCCTAATTAGTTTATCTAGACTATTCCTCTATTCTAGGTGCCCTTGTTTGCTTTTTCACTGGCTGGTGGTTGAGTAAATTTGTGGGGTTCTGTACCTTTTGGCTTGAGTAAAATGTTCTGAGTCATTATATTAGATATTTTAGTCTGAGTTTGCATCTACCTGAAAAAAAATCAATTCAGAAATGTCTGAATTCAAATTCCACTGACATTTTCTCTTCGCTACTTTCTTCAGTTTTACCTCCCTGCCTTGTTATGTGTTGGACTCATCCTCCATATGGAAGTGCTGAACTGCAGAAGCTCATCAGCATGTTCAGTATGGTAGGAACTGCTACCATAGGAGGCCCATGGGGGGGTCATGTCAAGTCAATCATTCAGTAACTCATCCATCCTTTAGCTTTAGCCTTTTTCTACCCTGTTACTGACATCCTCCATTCTGTCCTTGTCTCCTGCGGTTTTTTTGATTTTTTTTTTACTTATTTTTAGAAGATGTTCGTAGCATCTACATATTTATGATTCCAGGATAAGCCTAATTGAATTTGATGGGGATCAAGCATATATACAACTTGAAGTGTTTATTCTGGGACTCGCAGTAACTTAATTGTCAATAAATAGAATGTCCAATTAGTTGTGCCATGGAGGGAATTTGGATAATTTTTCATCAATCAGTCTGTTTAATCTGATTACCTCTCTCTGATTGACCTTTCTGGGAGAAGATGTAAGTGTGAAGCTAAAGCAAACATATGCTCTGCCTGTCTGTCTTGTCTTCTCTCGGGCTTTCCTGACTCAGTTGCTTTGACAGTGGTCCTTGTACTTGTCACATCCAAGGATTCGTAGACATCTGCATTCAACATATTCAATGGTTGGCTTTGCAACTCAACTTTTTGTTTGAAAATTATGCCTCCCTTGCTAGGGGATGAGTTTTTTTATTACCTCTGTGTTTTCAAGTTTACTTTTTATTGTGAGCAAATGGAGATATTCAGGCTCGTGAGGCAGCTCAGGCTTCCCAGTGGAAAACAGCATTGAACTTGTATGATTTCCTAAGGATTGTTTGCTAAGGTTCACCAAAAATCCATGCAACTCACTGTAGTCAAATGGAAAAGCCTTTGGGTTGTCTTTTATTTTGCACTGAGACCTTCCTTTTCTTCCCACTAGATTTGTGTATTGTCAGTCACAGGTACCTTTAACTCTCAAAAATAGCAAGCAAATGCAATTAAATAGGTATAAAACACTAGGTGGGCGCCTACACATTTTTAGCTTTGCAAAATTTGAACAGTTGATGGAACAACATATTTTTTGCTTTCTGGTCTCTCTGTTCGTTCTTTCTTTTCTTACCATTCAGGCAGGCCTCATTTCTGTTTTTAAAGAATAATTAGAGCAAGCCCCAAAACTTTCTTGCAATTCTGATCATACAATAAATGAAAATGGGACTACTTCAAGCTTCCAAATGCCTTCTTATTTCTTTTCTCCTCAGTATTTTGCGGATTAGAAGAAGTTGCTTGGGGCTATTGTCACATATTACATTTAATATTCATGTATCAAGAAAAAATTGTATGTACTACAGCTACTTGTTTAAAAATATTTTAACTATGGTTGCTATAGCATTCACAGAAACTCTCCCATAAAAGGGTTGGTTGTTTGCACCTATTCTAACTTGGTTTTATTTCAGTATATGGTTATTTGAACATTTTCACAGATGAGAATTAATTTAATGCTCTACCCACTTATTGTCAAAACCTTGTACTGAACTCTATAAAATAGGACCACTGAGTACAGAAGATAGTCAATCTAAGAACTGCAGGGAATGCTGAAACAAAAATACTTCAGTGCACTGGATACACAATGCTTCAGTTTTGTGAATATGTGATTGTACAGACGTCCTTGATGCAGTGCTGGGACTATCTTACAGAGCTGAATATTTTCAGCTTGGTATGCAGAAGTTTAGGTCAAAATAATCCAAAAGGCACAAAACATTGAAATGTATGCCCATACTGTCAGGTATGCATTACAAAAGGCTGATTTGGTAAACACAGCTTCTTCCTAACGTTTCTGCAGTGCTGGTGTGACCCCTGTGCCCTGGTGGTGCATCAACACCTGAGCTGGAGAACTGCCCCAGGGGCAGAGAGCAGGTGGGGTGACTCTCAGGTCAGGTAAACACACAGAACATTCCCAGTGGCAATCATGTGGAAGATATGATGGATTACTTGTGTGTCTGTCTTCACTATTCTTTCTGAAAGCCTCTTTTCTTAATTATTTTATCAAGGATACAAATGCTGTTTGAGCAAATGGGATCAGAGAAAAAGGGAGTGTGACCAATTTAATAGCTTTGTACTTCCAGTCTGATAAGCCATTGAGGTATATTCTATCAATTGTGGGTCTGACATTATGGTGCACTGCTTCACTGAATGCCATGGCCTTTCATACCTAAAGAAGCTGTTGCAAGGAATGTAAGCAGCATCATCTTTTCATTTGTCCCAAATATCTTTAATTAAAACTCTTCAATTGACTTGACATAAGTGATGACTTGTGAAGATGTCACTAAAGTGACAAATACATGTGTAAGGAATTTAAGGTGCATTGTGGTATCTTTGACCATGGATGATTAAGCAAGTCCTGTTGCTATCATCATTCATGTACAACTGACTTGACCCATAAATCTTATTTTTAGAATGGACTCTGTCCAAGCAAAATGAACAATTAAGTTCCAAGTTTGCAAATGACAGTCTGTCCTCTTCCTTTCTGTTGTTCATTTATCATTGTCTTGCTTACGGCCACTGTGATCATTTGAGACGTGAAGTGATGGGGGTTTAGACTGCTTAGTATTTATCATTCAGTGTACTGGTAGAACTACAAAGTTAGATATGATCATATTGTCGTTATATCTCCACTTTAATAATTTTAAAAAGAAATATTAAGGTAATTAAGTTGATGTGACTATGTGCCACATGTTAAACAATACGAAAATCAGTGATAGAAGACAAAAATTAAATTTAAAATCCCTAAACATCTTGTGTAAGGTTTTGCCATTTAAAGCATGCAACATAATCCTGGACTCAAAGAAAAGGTTAGAATAAATGTGTGTGTTAATGACATTCCAGCTGCTTGTCTAGAAGCAAAGTTGTATCAAAGATTATTTTGTAAATTGTTAACAAGATACTCATGGCAATAATCTCCGTGCCCTTCCTCCCCTCCCCAATTTATTTCATGTAATAGTACATCAGGATGGGTCCAGACAGACCTTAGTGTTTATGTCCTTCAGGGTCTTTTGCAAAAGGAAGAGATGTGCCTCATACACAATGTTAGAATTTTCAAAAGGATAATGAAATCTGCTGGAATATGACTGCAACCTTTCTGAATTACAGCTGTAAAGCATATAAAAGCCAGGGCTCTGAAAAGAGTAGGAAAAATGGGATATGGAAGGAAATTACTTGGTCTTTAAGGGCACAATTTGTCTGTGACTTACTCAAGAACAAATGTTCAAATAGTTTATAAAGGAGAGTTCTGCCAGTAATCAATTAGGAAAATTCATACTTAATTCTCATTCTTCAGCTAATACCAAGGATTATACGGATTTAAAGAAAGAAATGGATCAAATTTCCACCATGGCTCATCTTCAGAACAGTGAATTTCACATGTACATATAAACCTGGAGCACTTCACTCTGCAGCACATTGTGCTGGTTCAGAACCATCAAATCCCAGTTCATCAATGATAATACGTGGTACTGACTTCTATTTTTGGGTACCTCAAACTAATTTTCTAAGTTCATCTTGAGATGGGTTAAATAGTAATGAAATGCTATAGTGACAGGCTAAGACTTATTCATAGTATTACTCAACTGTAACAGATTGTTTATGTTGGTATTGGGCAACACACTGTGATTGCCAAGCAATTTGGTAATAAACAGTAGGATACCAGTCTGCTTGGAATACAATTAAATGTGTGTCTTTCAAGAAGGCTGTGCTGTTGTCTAATGCTGATTTATATAACTAAAACTAGAATTCTGCTTTATTAAGTAATGGTTTTGTTTTGCTGGATTCATCGTATTAAAATGTGATATGAAACCAGGTGACAGTAGAAGTATAACATATATGAACATTGGCCATGGCAGTTAGGATATCCTAAAGCTGTGCTAGCTCTGTGCCTTCATTCTCTGCTTCTCTTTCATCAAAAGTATTATTGATCATTAATGCCAAAATGAAAAATAAGAGGTAGGAATTCATATAAGAAAACATTTGGATGGCAATTGTTCTACATTAGGTGTAGTTAATGGTCATGTTTACAACCACAAGTGCAATGTTTACACCCAATGAAATGACAGAATTGATTAAATGGGATAAGAGATAAGTGTACCAGAAGCTCCAGAGCATTGTTTTTTGTAAATTTGATTGATGTTGAAGGGGCATGTTTTGGATCTGCAGAATATTAGTAAGAAGATGAAATAAAATCACGACTAGGCAAGCAGTTCATTACTTCTCTTGAGCCAAAAGAAAAAAGCAAGAAAGAATGGTAGTGAATGCAATAATTAAATTTGCACCACTGTATAAGCTCTGCATAGATTGACATAGAAAGAAAATCATAGGTTATGATTAACATTAATAACACTTACATTGCTAAAGCAGCTGGCAGATATCAGCCAGAGATTCATTTAGAAACATTGCTTGTAGCTACTGAGAATGGTATTCAGCATCAAATACTTTGTATTAGAAATTTTCCCTGTCAAGCAAATGAAATGAGTTTAGCTTGCAGGAAAACATAAAGTGACAGAACAAAAGAAATGGAATGCAATTTGGGGTCCCAGAGATATGAAGGGCTTCTATTAAAAAGTGTCTGTAACATCTGTCTACAAGTGTAAGACTTTTTTTTCTTGTTTTACTTTTAAAAGTAAAACAGTAAATTTTTTTGCAGTAATGTAGGTGTATGGATTGCCCTCTTTTTCTTAGTAATACTAAAAGAAAAAAAAAAGAAATAACAAAAAAAATCCTTAAAATCTTGTCATGCCTGGAGACACTTGAGGAACAAAATATCCCCAGTATTTTTATTCAATGGGCAGTTGTTGATATCTTCTTTCTTTTTATTCTGTTCAATTTATATTCTCTACCATTATTTTCCTTCTCCTGTCTATGTGAAAAATTCGGTATTTCTGCTGTTCAGTGTTATTTGTAGGTTCCTTTTATTCCAGAATCTGACATTTGAACTTCCTAGGAAAAAAAAGGATTTTATTTTTCTATGCTTTATAAGCAATTTTTGCTATTGCAGAGACAACTTCAATCACTCAGTTCTCAGTTGTGGATCTCTGGTGCCAGAAGTTGTTCCAGCATACCATGGGTCTACTCTGATCTAATTATGGACTTCTCTTCCTGACCCATTCCCATGGGTGTGCTGGGCAGCACAGCCCTCCTGGAGGCACTGCTTGGCAGCTGAGGGAGCAGAGCTGCTGGCACACATGTTCCTAAGAATTGTGGTCGTCAGAGATTCTCCTTACTCAAAGGAATTTATCAGTGGGTTCTCTAGACAGCATCTCCTCTTTCACAGTAGGGAGCAAATCTAGAAACTCAACCCTGAAGTTTTCACAACCCTTGAGTTTGATTCTTCAGAGCTGGACACTGATTTATACTTCAAATGATTCAGGAATTGCTGAAATATGAACTATTCTTCCATGCTTCCAAACTTTAAATTATTGAAGTTTTCACTGTTTTATTATTCACCCACCTTAGCAGCTTTTAAAATTATTATTGTACTTTGGTGATGAAAGGAATGCATAAGGCTATATAGTTTATTATATCAACCATCATACAGGAGGTAGGCTTGTGAGTGTTCCTGTGTAAAAATAACCTGTATTCTCAGAAGTGCAGATATGAAAAAAACCCCTGCATTTCACTGTAAAACATTCAGAAGGAGTGTGTGTAAAGAAAAAAAACAATTTGGGTTTTGATTGATGCTTTTAATGCTTGGCTATGCACAATTAGTGTCACCATCAAATCAGTTTGAATGCACTTATAGAAAACATTACTATTTTAATTTAAAAACATTTATGATTTTATGAAGGAAGTCCTGCTATTGACCCTCATGGAAGGGACATGTATGTTGGATTTGAGAGTCTTGAAAAAGTAAATCAAAACAAAGTTGTAAGCTAGTCATTAAAAGCAAAAACATCAAACAGCATTAAAATTCTTTTTTAACTTGCTTTTGCATTTCAGGATAGGCACACTGATAAAGACAGTGTATTCTATAGAGGATACAATGAGTAGAACTGTCAAAAATTAACTCCTTTTCAACAGCAAAAAACATCAATTGAAATTTCTTTCTAACACTCCTATTGACTTTCTTTTTAATTTTTTTTTTTTCACAGAGGACCTTTCTCAAAGCTGGAAGTGAGGAAGAAATCTTTGCACATCTTGGCTTGGATTATGTCGAACCATGGGAAAGGAATGCTTAAAATTATTTGCCAGTTTACATTCATCAGTTGACTGCAATGGCCTTTCTGCCCACCTTGCAGTCTGGTTTAGTTATATATACATATATAATAAGTGTTTCTATGACAACAAAAAGAATTAAATAAGTATTAGAAGCCATTTGCACATGCTAATGTTCCTAGAAGATAAGAATTCAAGTTTTCCATAATCTTTTCCAGTCTTTTCTGATTTTGAAGTTTCTACGTGGGAGTGATAAAATAGAGCTTGTTTTGGGGGAAAAACTTGGAACTGGTGAGATTTTTGCTTATGATAGGAATTTAACATTAATATGAACAATACTTGTTTTTTAAAATAGTCAGCTACAAAAATACATAAATAATTCAAAATATTTGAGCTGAGTCAAAACATTACTGAAATGTATGCTGGTCTTTAACTGAATTTCTTACATATTTTGCTGAATCTGTGTATAAAATTGCTCTCTATATAAGGCTTAATGACCTAGGCAGTAACTACTTTGCAGTCTCAGCAACTTGAGGTTTCAGTTGTAATATTTTCCCAGGTAGGGCACCATTCTATGAAAACTATAAACAAGTTGGTCATTCAGTGAGAGTTAAAAAACATTTCAAAGGAAGGGATTTGGAAAGGAAAAGTGGAATAATTCAGCAGCAATCTTCAATTGTGTAGAAAAACACTATAAATTTAGAGTACTGATTTGGACTAAAGAGGATTCAGGTTATGTGAAGTAATGGTCCTCAATCAGGAATTTGAATCATAACCTGCATGAAAACAATAGTTTTAACTGTCAGGCTGATGACTGCTCCAAGAAAAAAGATTTTAGTTATCTGTGCTCAATTTAGATAGATGGAAATTTATTTATTAGTAAGTGTGAATGCATTGGAATGGGATTTTACTTGAGCTATTGGGCTATTGGCTGCTCTAGAGTGGTATTCCCTCTCTTTAGTCAGAAATTCATCTAGGATGTGAGAGTCTTTCTGATAAAAGCCCTAAGAGATATTTTGGTTTCCAAAAATGGCCAGGTAGCTCTTGTGACCATAATGACAATGAAGGATTTGTAATACATTTATCCTTTAATAAACAGGGAGATTCAGTGCCTTAGAAAATGAAGCTATTTAGTGATCATTCATCATTTGAGAATAAAGGTGATTAGGAACACCATGATTGGTCAAATAATTTTCTTCCTTAAAAATCTGGAGTTTTTTCCTCTGTTGAGGCTGACTACACCTCTTGATGTGATGAGGAAAGAATGGCAATGACAGGGCTGTACACAACAGTTATTACTGACAGTAAAGGCTTCCTATATTCAAACAGTATTTCTATTACTAAAAAAAAGTATGCTTCATTTGTTACTCATTACTTTCAACTGGAGAATAGACTTTTAGAGGACTGTGTTGTAAACTATTCCAAAACCTCAGTCAGGGTTTTAGAAAAATGTGTTAATGGCAGGAATTTGCTTCTTGCCTGTGTCAATAAAACCACCCTATTTAACTGCAGTTTTGCTAAGTGAGCAGAAAATACAGTGCTACTTCCTAAACTGCTCTAACTAAAGCATTGGCATTGCTTCCTGCTTTATTGTGCTGATGTATGAAGTATCTTGTCTGTGTTTTGCATCAGGATGCTGACACTTAAGTAGCAGTGACATTTTTCAGTCCTAATGGAAGAAGACAAAAGCTACCTTGTCTGAATATTCTTTCTACTTGGCCAACATTTATCAGAAATTGCACATTCCATTTGTGCTGTTTCTGCAAACTTCAAGACACACACAAAATATAACACATTTTGAATTTCACATAAATAAATAACTCACATCTTGGGTTTCTATGCATCACTTATAATTATGACACCTGTGAGGGAAAAGGTACCAACACAAGTTCTGTCAGCTCCTCCAAGACTAGAAGAAATCAGCACATCACTTTATTCTTTTATTTGCCTCATTTTTTCTGAACTTTATTTAAAATACATCTTACAGATTGCTCACTGAATCGACTACTATAAAAAGTATGGACCTGATAAATGAGGGGTTGTGTTAAAGAGAAGAACAGCTTAGATGACCAGGATGGTTTGACCATGAGGAAGATGGCTTCTCTTGTGCCCAGCCCCACTGGAGAAGCTGCTACCCCAGTCACTATCACAGGTACCGTGTGCAGGACCATCCCTGATAGCACCAGCCAAACCAGTCAGCTGAGACTGTAATTAGAAAAGATAAAAGTCATGTAGGAGAGCTGGGATGGAACAGGTTAAAGGAAATAAAGCATTTGTCTGCTGTGCATATCTGGGTCCATGTGCTGTGAAAAGTGCCTCCAGTGTGATGGAGCAGTTGGAGGCAATGGTAGCGAAGCTGCTGAACTGATGGAGGACAGGTGGGGCTGCAGGGCCTGCAAAGTGTAACAAGAACAGACCAACATTTGTCATCGGAGGAAAGGAAGAGAGAATTTCAGATCAGTGCATTTAACACCTCCTAAATTGCTAGAATGGTTAGTAGACTGTATTTTCAATGCACCTAGAGGAAAATAAAGTGGTAAGTTATTGGTAACTGGTTCATCAGAAACAAATCATGTCAAACGAATTCAGTTGTAAATTCCCTGGAGACTGTTTTTAAAAAATGTCTGTACCTCCTCTCCTGCTTCTACACCAAGGCAATTTGGTAAGTAGTGAGTAGAGATGGATCACTGGTTTAATAAGCACCTACATACTAGCTCTCTAAGAATTAGTAAGGGAAAAAAGGGAAAAGTAAAAGAAAAGCCACTGTTTTTTTTTTTCATGGTTTGAAGTAATATATGATTTGTCAATTAGTCTCTTAAGGCAAAGGCAATGAGATGTATTTAGTTTGGTGGGTTATAATGCAGGTGATGTCTAGAAAACTAATGTACTGAAGGAAAAGCTGATTCTATCTACACAGCTCTACAAAATTACGAATCTGGGCAACCTAAATGTTCATACAACTAAAGCCACATGGACTCTGGAAATAACTGGAATCCTGAGAACTGCTGCTACTTTGCATAAATAACTCCAGAATGTTTAAAAAAAAAACAACTCAAAAGATTTGCAAATGTTATAATCCCCAAATGAAATGTCTTTTCTACAGTTTATGGGCATAATTATTTGGCTTTCTCAGGTGAGACCATCTTATTCCTCAGTATGAAATATATTCTTTTGCTTTTTGAACAGCTATTGCTTTCTATTATACAATTTTCTTTGGCAACTGCAGTTAAAATAACCAGGTCCTGGGTCTAACAGGTTAATTGAAGTCACATAAGCAAATGAAGACAGAGAGCTCTGGAAACCTTCCTTAAGAGGAAGACCAAGCAGTCTTTTAGCCCTGCTGTGCAGATGCACAAAGTGTCTTTTACTTTAATCAGGATGCATCAAATGTAATTTATTTTAGCTGAAGAGGCTCCTAGGTGTACTATAGGACATCCTTGATAGCAGCAGCTGTTATGTGGAATACTGTGGAAATGTATGTTGTGTCACCCTGAGCTAAGGCCCTCTGCTAAAGCCAGCCAGAGGTATCACCTTGCACAATGTCAAACAATAACTGCAAAAGGCTTTTCCCCATGAATGCTGTTCAAACCCCCTCAGAACACTTAGAAAGCTGTTTAATGTCTCCTTCAATAAATGTGTATTGTAGGCAACAAAATCTAACATTATTTTTCAGTGGGTGCCTCCAAACAAATACTATTCTCAAATACTACTGATGATACAGGAACTCCACATGTGGGGGGGCAATGCTGGGCCACATCTCAGAAGCCCAGGTGCCTCAGGGAAATCACTTGGCTGATGAGGTTTAATCCTATCTGCATGTGGTGACTGACCATGGAGAGAGAAGGAGAGAGAACCTGTGTTGGGTAAGTACAAACTGTGTGCTAAAACACAGTTTTCTGTGTTATTGAACATAACAATAAAGTTTCAATAAGTGTGAAATAACAACATTTCTGTGTTATTTCGCACTTATTGAAAACCAAGCTACTTTTTTTTATGGTTGCAGACATTTGATTCCAGTTCTTTCATGACTATGCAGCAAAAAACAATACTAAATGGTATACTTCTTTGTATACTTCCTTTTGTGTTTTATTCTTGTCAAAATCAGCATGCTCATTCAAAGAGATTTTTGGGAATGGCAAAGCTCCCCAGACCCTTTCCCACCATTATGAGGTTTTAAAGGAACAATATTTATATGAAACCAACTCAGATGCATTTTTATTAAATAAATAAAGCCTTTCTAGCAGGAGTAACATGATTTCATGTGTTTGTTGCTATATATACACATACTATGTCCAAATTATTCTAAGTCTTCTGTCAGCTTCAGTGCCTTTTCCCCTTAAGGAAGTTATGCATTAAGATATAATAGAAAATAGCAAGAAGGATCTCTATTTTTTAAAAAAAATTGATGATTTCTCTGCTGGGGATGTGCAGATTATATTCCAGAAATTTGTGGTTGCAACATGTAGGGGGGAAAAAGCAAATAACAAAAAAATCATATCCCAGCACTTTGAAAAAAAAAAAAAGATTTTCGTATTTTTCTAACCATTAAAGAGAAATTATTCAGAATTTTTTTCACAGCTGGGTAGATCTAACTTCAAAAATGGAGCTTGAGGAGGTTATGTAATTGTGTGACTAGGTAGGAGTGTTTCTGCAGTTGGAAACTGTTGCTGACGATACAAGTCTGAAAGTGTTCCATTTTTAGTAGCCTAAGGATGGGTTGAAAGACCACTTGGGCCTGTGGCTTCCATAAGTTTACTCTATAAATCCCACACTTCAACATGTAATGTTGAAATTTTGCACTCCTTTTGTCTTTGCACTCCTCTGACCTGCAAAAGATCAAAATATGTCGAGAGGAGAGCCGGGATCTACTGCTTCTGGTGATCCTGAAATACTTTGGTTCTGCTTTAAACTCTGTTATGACATATGACCTGGGTTTCTGTGTTTTAAACCAAACTAAGATATCAGAGACATAATTCTCAGCCTTTTGTCCTTTTACAGTGTGCTTTTGAATGTGTTGGAGACTGCTGGAAGGTGTATTTTGTGTTGGTGTTACGTGAGTGGGAAGTGGTTGTTTTGGAAGCCCTGACAGACTGGTTGCAGGGCTGTAGCTGTTGCAGGGCTCTTGACAAATGATTGATGATTTAATTTGAATCCTTCACAATACCAACGCTAAAAAAGAAGCCAAATACCATAAATATTGGTGTCCTTTCAGACACGATATCACAATCACAGAAGGAATATGGGTGCTTTTCTCCCATTAATCTCACCCCTTACCCCCAGTTAGATTTGATTTCATGAGGAGACAAAGACACATATCTGAAGGGCTTCACTAGCAACCACAGAACAAATGCTCTCCTCTTCCCTATTGAAGAGGCTCACAACTCCTTTTACTCACCTGAAGGGCCCAGAGGTTCGCTTTGACCACACATGACCAGGAAATTGGACACTGAACAGCTTTAAGCAGATTTCTATCAGATGCAAATAGAGGGGCCTAATGAACGATGTATTTTTAAAATGTGCTGCAAGCCCCACTGGTACATGTGTGTATACAGGAAAGATTTTCAAAAACACCCAAGTTTTTGGGAAAGAAACTGTAGGTGGGTGGGCCACTCCACTTTGAAATTTAGTGACAGATGGTTGCTAAGACAATCCACACTAGATGACAAATTACTATATATTAAAGCTTTCAAAAGACAAAAAAAAAAGCCTCCAAGAAATATTTGAAGTTTAATGATCCCACAAAATTACCAGCAAATGAAGAATTGCTAGCTTTTAAAAGAAGAGCTGAGCAGAGAATAAACATTCTTCTAATGTAAGGGAGGGACGAACAGATATGAAGATTATCAGAGCGGTCAGAGATGAACTTAATGTTAAAATTATTCCAGACCCTAAGAAATCAAATGAAGAACCTCAGTGAGTTGTATTAAATCCCCCTAGAAGCAAATACTTCTCATGCCAAATAAGGTGGGTACCTAAAAATCCCTGAAAAACAATTATGCACAAAGTAGAACAAATTAACCACAGACAAATGGGAAAGAATAACAAAAATGAATAAGGATGAACCCTTATGAGTTGCAAGTTTTAAAATAAGGTCATAATATTTGTAAAACAATAATGGAAGCTCACCTGAGAGCTGAAGTATATTACATTAAATGAATAGAGTTCGAGAAAAACCAATGACTTGTAGTATGAGAAACATCTCTCTCAGTGGTCTAGTTGTGAAAAACCATTATTTTGGGTAATGATTTCTTGCTGTTGGGAAAGGGGAACAGCATCTTTAAAAGTATCCAGCTTGCAGAATCTGTAATGTCAGCAATTCCTTTTAAAAGAAGTGAAGAGGATTGACAGTTACTCTTATTGCAACAGGACAACTGTTCATTTTCCCTTTTTAGCTCTTCAAAAAGATCACAGAAACAGCCATATGATGTTGAGTGCTAGTTGAATTTTACTGCAAATAATTCATCTAAAAGCAGACAGAGACAACAATCTCAAATTATGCTGATATATCA
>WAAE01002166.1:0-53598 GCA_013400495.1 Nicator chloris | reverse complement strand
TGTATCACCTTCCCCAACAAAGCCCAACCATAAGTCACTAAAAATTTACTCGCTTCCACTCTCTGTGAACGCCCAACGGTATCTCAGAGCTGTCCACTGGCTCTTCCCACATTATATGTCTTCACTACAGCAGGATCAATGTCATGAAGGACTTACTATTGAAAATCTCAGTTTTCCACTGGCTGCTTGAATATATCTGGCATACTGAGCATGTCAGACTGTTTTTAGCTCCTGGAGAAAGAGATTGGAAAGGTCAGA
This sequence comes from Nicator chloris, assembly GCA_013400495.1. Lineage (NCBI taxonomy): Eukaryota > Metazoa > Chordata > Aves > Passeriformes > Pycnonotidae > Nicator > Nicator chloris. The sequence continues at coordinate 53,340 of WAAE01002166.1, read as the reverse complement.
AAACACTGCTGTGTTTGCCAATACACATGAGGTGCCAGAAGTTCAGAATCCTACCTATGAATTTCTGCACCAATCCTGTAATTCCTCTCTGACCAAGGACGTAACTCTTAAAGTAATTTAATTTCTAACTTGTATATGTAATTTTTCATACGGATACTATGTGTGCATTTGTACATACAAATAATCCACCTGCGTAAGTGCAAGTTTTTACCAAGTGTGCAAGGTTTTTTTCTTTGCAATAACATGACAAGACTCTTAGGAGACATGACACCTTTGTTTTCATGCTTCACCTCACTTTCTTCAAGTGGTTCTCCATGTGTGTTCTGATATAACCCTTTCTGCTAGTCATGTGGAAGTGCTCTGCCTCTGCCTGTGACTGACTCATTCATTTTTCTGTTCAGCCTTCCTAAGCCTGCTGGTGGTAGAGGCTTGCTTTCAGATTCTCTGTGATCTTCATCTGCCAAAAGAATAACTACTTTAGAATAGAGATCACAGACTCTGTTCATTAGAGATTATCTGAGTTGCACAAATGCGAGATCTTGCACACCGTTCTAGGAAGGAAAGTTGTGCATTTCCTCTTCAGGATGTAAAGTCTTACAGGCATCTGCAAGCAGCAGCCTTGACACTCTAGCACAAACTTTCCATGAAAATTATCTATCTGTTGTCAACTTATGCCAGCTTTCTTTTTGACTTCCCCAGTGGGATCAGACACCAAGTCCACTCATTTGCGCCATCAGCAGAATTTTCATCTTGTAGGCTTTTTTTGTTTGCTGATCCTCACCGGCAAGAGAAATTCTAGCAAGTCTAATCAAGTGTGATGCCAGTAGAGGTTGGTGAGATAGAGAGAACTTGTGCATCACAGAATACTTTTTTACAGCCCTTGATATCTTCTGTCTGGAATTCCTTCAAGGTCCTAATGCTCTATTTTCACCATTATATACCTAGTTAGATGAATTAAGGGGTATTTGTCTGGTGCAAGTGTTTTATTGCATGTCCAGAGTGGGTGGCGTATACACCAAGTGGATAGTCAAGTCATCTGAAAATCACTGTGTGCTCTTGTTCAGGAATTTTCCTGCCCTACTAATAGACTATATATGTTTTACTTATAACCCTCCTGTGGCTCTTGCAGAAGACAATGGCCTTTCTTTCAAGATTTGCAAGCTCTTGCCCCATCTTTCCAGAGGAATAGAGGCAAATTATACAGCTATTTGACTGCCATTTCCTTGTTTGACCATAATGACAGCTAATCCTCCATCAAACAGGTCCCTCCTGAGGTACAAACAAATACCTCCAAGGCATTTATTTTGGAACACACACATGTATGTGTGTGTGTGTGTGTCCAAGACAAAAAAGCAGACGAGGTGTAACTTAGTTTAGATATTATTCTCCCTACATTAGCTTTACACTGTATTTCCCACAGAGGTCTCTGGATTTCTTTTGTGCCTGTCTACTTAGTAATTGCCAGCTTTCCCATATATTGACATGCCCTGCCATGCCTGGGCTTCAGCTTTCCTGAATTTATTAATTGTGGTTCTCCTTTTGAGCTTCTTACATTTGGGTATCATGCTTCTCACTCCAGGTAGTCTCACCAATATTTCTAGCTATGAATTCTCTAGCAAAATTAAAGAGGATTAGAGTTTTTTAGAAGTTTATCTGCTACTTTCAAAATTATTGCTCCATATAGCTTCTTTTTTAATTCTCATCTCATTCCTACCACGCATGAGCTTAGATGCTCGTCCTTGTTTGGAAAGCTATTTTTTGGTTTTTAAACCTACTCACTGTGTTCTTCATGTAGCATTTGTTTTCAGCTTTACCTTTCTACCTAGGAACAGTCTAATTTCTTATCATGGACCCCATAAAACTGGATTCCTATCAGAAACAAGATATATCTCTATTACAGATTATTTTTTTAAATGCCTGTAAACAATTGTTTTAGTAATTCCTATGGAAAGTCATGACACTGAATTAAGATTCTTATTTTCAGGTTTACGTCTTAGGAAAGACAGACTTGTCACCTTTTCAAGCTAAACATGCAGCATTGTAGTCATAAAGCAAAGGGATTTGGTAGGAACATTTATTTGGGTCATTATCCAGACTTTTGAGTTAAATAGCCAGTGTAGCTTTGAAACCCATGAGGCAGTTGTTCAGCAACTGGCAACATCTCTGTGCTGTGGGAAGCTCCATCTGGAGATGACAAATGCCAAGAAGGCTGTCCTGTGTTGGGCCAGGGCTCTGCCTTGCACAGGAAGCTCTGTGTGGCAGCAATATGTCCGTGATGCATCCTCCTGGGCTCCAGGACTTTGCAGCTCAAGGACTTTCTAAACCAGAGGTGGTATTTTTGTGATGAGCAGCCTTTGCTATTTATGGATAGAGCATTCAGTTCAATGTGATGATTTATGAATTATTAAAACACTTTTCTAAAACTTGCTATGAGTTGTTCATATTAGGTCTGAAGCACTTGTCGGACTAGGAGTATGTATGGCCACTGGAGCCAACATGAGTGCACACCGGGAGGCAAAAGGGTATTGGAACTGGAGGAAGATCTTGTGTGAGGTGAATGAAGAAATAGAAATAACCAAAGCTGTGTATTAGATGAAAGCAAACAGGATGACTAATGGTTTTGCAAACTGTGGCGCATATTCGCAGAGTTTGGTGGATATTTGTCATGACCAAATAACCCTGAGTTCAGTGGCTGTGCCTGCAATGAGGGCAGTGTTGAAAGACAAGGAAGGGGAGGTGTTTGTGCTGGTTTTCTTTCCTTATCAGATGTATTTCTGTTTGCACAGTTACACGAACAACAGCGGGAGCAAAATCAGCACATTTAGCAATTTCAAATAAGACAATTTCATTCTGCCATTTCAGGTTTCTCAAATGGTGGTTGAGGGGTGGCTGGTGGTCCTTAGCTCATGCAAAGAAGAAAATGCAATGGGGAAAACAAGATTATTTGCTCTCATAATTAAAAGAATTTTAAAATGGAAATCATTAAACACTAAGTCAGTGCTGCTGTTCCAAACCCTCACCTTGGCTTTAGATTTTATGTAAAAGCAATTGATTATTTAGCTGTTGCAGTTCTCTTTTAAAATGTCTTTGAGAACTGTCATTTTGCTTCTTATCTTGAAGATGTCCTAGATTTGTCTGTCGTGAACTCTGGTGGAGTCAGTTTTGTACTTTTTTGATAATGGGTTAGTCTTTTCTTATTCTGCCCTTATGGTTACCTGTGCTGGATGTTCATGCAATGGAGACATAAAATGTACTTTCGTCATAGTGACCAAAAAGGAGTGTGAAGAAAATGTAACAAAAATCCAGAGAGAATAGCTTTTTTCTGGCACAGAAAATGTTGTCTTGCTTCCTAAATGTAAATACTTCTTTTTTTCAAGTTTGCACAAAGGATGTTTTTCCCCAAATACATGACAGCTCTTTTAAGATGCTCTGGTGCTGTATGCTGCTGTTCTTTGACTTCAAGATACTGGGGATGCCTGTTTATGTTGCCTGTCTCTTATTTGCTCTTTGATCTTTGTTCACTTTCCCTTGAGGCTTATATTGTGTTATTTTGTTGTAAAAATAATCTATTTGAATTTTACTTTTTGATGCATGGAGACTGGTGCTTTTGTCACACTTCTCTGTACTGTTACTTCTTTCCTCTTTGTTTGGTGAGTTCTCGTGTGGGTATTTGTGTAGCTGGGGTTGAATATCAGACATATCATGACAACAGATCTTTTTCATCAGGTGCTGTATTTGATCTAACAGTTGCTATTTCATGAATATTTTTGAAGCCCATGTGAAGCTTAGTGATGTTTTTATTGCATGTGGCATCCCAGCCAGTGTTCTCAGCACCTCACTTTTTTTCCTGTCACTGCTGTATGTTCCTTGCTGCCACACCTGACTCTTTTGAGTCTGTCAAATATTTGCCTCCTTTAGCTTTGAAACAAGAACCCTATTGTCCCATGGTGAGATCTCATTCATCTGAGGGGAGATAGAAAGGTATTTAGCCAAAAGCACCATGCCCCAGGGGTACAGGGGTGCCCAAAGGGTAATCAGCATGACCTGGTGGGATGTAAATTTTGACCTTTCTTTTACCATAAGTCTTCCCTTCTTGCCTTCGATCTCAAAGTGAAGTTGTCTTAGGAATTGGCACCATATGAATCGGGGGATCTTTTCTGCTGGCAGCTTTCAAACCTTCGAAGAAAAGAGGCTTAGACTTTAACCTCTTTGCATTTTTAAAGCATTACAATTTAGAGGAAGCTGCTTGGCCTGGACAGTTATTGATTTCTATTCTGCTCTTCAAACTACAAACACAGAATTGTAGGATGGCAGGGAAGAGGACCAGAAGAGCCCTTGAGAGCCAGCTGACAGAGCCAGCACCAGGCAGTACACTGGACAATTTACAGTTGCTGAAAATATTAATTAGTGCTGTTAAACATTCTTCTGTAATGTGCCCAATATATCAGGAGTGAGTTTAAAAGAGATTTGTCAGGGATTGCTCCTAAGGGACAGTGTGAGCTGAATTATATCTTTTACTGGATGTGCTGACCCATAGTTGAGTATTTCTGATTTACATCCTGTAATTCTCTTTGACTTGCAAGTACTTCTGGAACAAAGGTGAGTAAAATAGTCTCTGAACAATTATTTACCATTCTGGACAGGAATAGTGATAGGCTCTTTCTGTCCTAAGAGTGTTTGGTTCCCCTTCCTTCTGCAGCAACGCAGATTACAGCTGCAGATATGCTGCTGAAATACAGCTACATAAGTTTGCATTTTGTAACTCATGCCAATCTTCTACTGAGATGTCTGGTTTTTTTCCTCTGGGATCTCATTCTTTCTCAGCTGCCCTTCACCCTTTAGCCCCTTTTAGAGACTTTAACTTCTGTCTGGACTGAGGAAGCAATTTCTCAACACATAGATGAGGAGCCAAAGTTAATCCAATACTTATTTTGAGAGAGAGATATAACCCATAAATGCATTATACAGTCTAAAACAACCTGCCTGAGCAATTAGCTCAGTGATCAGACATTTTAAAAGTGTGGCAGAAGAGCAGAGCTATGGATTATGATGCACAATGATTTACGTTCTTTAATAGAAAAGCATGTAGAATTTTAATTACAATCAGGAGATTTCACATTTGCTGCAAGTACTCACGTGGGTTGCTAATGTGACAACCGTGGTGTGACGAGGAGGGACCACACAAGGCGAGACTTGAAAACTGGCAGATAGGAATACAGAGACTATTTCATTCCAGGCCCGCAAAGAACACATTTCTAAAATGAACATGTGACAAGAGGAAAGTATTGGATTTCTGTGTGAGGAGCTGACAAGTCAGACAAACAGCAGCCATATATTATCTGTGACGGTGAAAAGATCACATCGCTTATAACCTTTGAAGCAACAGGAAAACTGAATGCAGCATCATTTTATAATGATCTAAGAGAGAACTGTCTCTTTTTTCCCCCTCCCTGGTTATATATAGCTGTTAGAGAGAGCCCTGCTGAGCGGAAAATGGAGCATATGATCAAGGGCAGTCCAGTGAGTCAATTTACTGACTAATACTGTAGATTATCATGTCAAATATATAGCACCAGCAGTATGAACAATAATGAAGCCTAGTTTATTTCTTTCCTGTAAATTGAAATGAAGATGTGATTGGAATTGTCACACCTTGGATATATGAGCCAAATTCTCTTAATCATCCAAAACAAATTGCTTTCTTCTTTACAGTGACTTTTATTTTAGGATCCATTCCCAAATTGGCAAGCTGAAATTATCTATTTAAATGTATCAAACACATTTAAAATATCCACTAGACCACTGTCCTCTCAGTGATGGTTCAATGGTCTCACACTTTGAAATACCTGCTCCCTTCATATCCAAAGAAGGGATAACTCAGCCTTTCATCCTGTGGCAAGAAATCATTTAGCACAGCACCATGCAGAGAAACTCTAAATGAACTCCAGTATCATCAGTAAAACATCCAACTGTGAAGCCAACAGGGCAAAACACTTCTGGAAACCCCAGATGGCCATTGAAGGGAGCCTTGCCTTGCCTGGTTTTCTATTTTCCTATGTCTCAGAGTGTCAGTGAGCAATTTTGAGGGGGTTATTGCCAATATTGTGCGATCTCCTTGGGTCAAACTGAACACTGCCTGAAGGGAAGTTATGGTTAAGCAACCTGGTAAAAAATCCACTCCAAACAGAATGAGTTAGTTTTAATTTAGCTGTACAATACCAGACTTGTGTTTTACTGGTTTCCAAGCTCCAGGTGAAAGTCTGATTGCCTTTGGGTCTGTCAAAATTCGAGTGTGAGCAAAAATTTTGGGAATTAACATTTGAATTGCAAATCACTGCCATTCCTTCGAGGTTAAGAATCATAATGAATGTTATTGATTTCTAAAGTCCTTTGTCTAAGAATAGGGACGAGTAACTGAAGAGGCATTTACTAACTGTTTGCTAACAGTAAGTCACAAAGCCCAAATATTGTATGTCTGTTAAATATAATTTCCTGAAACTGGTGAGTAAACTTTTACAGAAATTAGCAGAGTGTTATAAATTTAGCACATATAAGGAAAAGCAGATGGTACTGCTGTGATTGGACATGTCATTGGAGTACTCCAGAGCATGCCAAGTCTTTAATCTATTACTATTTGCATATACTACCACATTACTCAGTTTTCAGTAGACTAAAACATGTGCTAGGCACAAACAGCTCTTTTTTCTGAGCTTTAAACTTAGAATAAAAATGAAATTCCATTTGATGGTTTTGCAGCACTCGTGATCATTTCCCAAAGCCTCCAAAAGGTTCATGTTGCATGTTCTGGGTGGTCAAAACACAGTCACAGGTTGCTGCATGGGCCCAAAAACTTGGTGATCTTCAGCTTTCTGTGCAAGCCATGGGGCAGGCTGTATGTCATGAACAGTAGATCAAATGAAAAGCATCACATTTCAAAATGCTTTATGGTACTGGAAACTCTTTGAGCAAGTATCAATTCTGTGGTTATCCAAAAGCAGAAGGTTTTAATTAAAAAAACCAAAAAAGTAAACTAAACCTAATTCCTGGCTACTCTTAAAAAAATAGAGTAACACCTCTCAGTTTAGAGGTGGTCTTGGCAAGGTGGAGTTCTACTTTCATGGCTTGCCTCTTCTTTGGAGGAAGATAATTAAGCTGCAAAGAGCAGAAAAAGCCAGAGCCAATAGGACTTAAGGAAGGAACGGAGTTTTGCAAGTAGAAGGTATAGGCCACATATAAGGAAAACAGTGAGGATGAAAGCATCAAAGAGGAGGTAGACAAAAACAGGTCTGGGAATTAGTGAGGCAAAAAGTGTTGGAGAAAAAAAATGCTCAAAAGAGTTAAAAAGAGAAGAGACAGTTGCAGAAATAAGGAGACAGGAAAGCAAAAGTTTAAAGTAGATGTCAACTTGTCTGTGTTTCCCATTAGGGGTTCTAAGACCCCGTTCATGTTTCCAGCTCAGAGGACAACAAATCAGTTTAATGCCCACCCATTCTGACTGCACAGAGTGTGTGAATGCAGATACACAGAGTGTGTCCTACTGTGCAGTACTCAGGCTGTCACCAAAGAGCTCATCCTGAATGACCAGGGCAGAATGCTCCTGCCTGGTACTCATGAAGCTCTTGGATGTCCAGTGAGGTAGAAACCTGTGCTGCCAGGTCTCCTTGTCTCTCAGTGTGCTCTGCTTTGCTTTGTTCTTTGGCTTATTGGCATCTTTTCTGAATACAGTCCTTCCTCTGGTGTCATCCCTTCTCAAAAGTGGAACCTCAAGGTCAGGAGGTTGTAGGCAGTCGCAGTGAGTCCTGACATCTTCCATGTACCTCATGACAGGCTTCCCCAGAGCTCTGGCACTGCAAACACTTGTTTAGAATTATTCCAGGACATAACAGCTGAAACACACAACATGCATGCCTCAGGAAGGCTGCTGGCATAAAACCTCTTTATTCTTTGTGTTATCCTCATGCACTCTCTTTTACGTAAATTAATTGGGCATTTCTTCTCCCTTTTTCCTTGATATTCTTGAACAAAACTTGAGTTCAGATAAGCATCTGAGATCTTCTCCCAAGAACACCTTTTCCAGTGCTACAGTCATGCTTCCACATTTCATCTGTCTGTACCTCTCAGTACTGACTTCTTTCATACACAGTTAAATCTCTTGTTTCAGGTTATCCTTTTATCAGTTTTGCCAAGTAATAAAAGGCCATCACCAGGAGATCTGTTGCTTAGTTACTGGCCTGGGCAGATGGTCCTCCTGGAGAAATGCCAGCACCCCACCAAAGAGCCTATTTATGGGAAGAGAGGATCTGGAAGGTTTAATGACCATTGCCTGTGTGCTCTGTATCCTTGCTCCTCAGAACTACTGCTGGGGAAAAGCTAGTGTAAAAGTTAGCATTTTGAGAAATTATTAAAAATTAATAATTAATAAATTCTCTGGAGAGTGCTCTTAATCTTAAAATAGAATAAAAATGTTCTCACTAGGTGAACTTGCCACTAACTAATGCCTTCAGGGAATATATTAGAGGATTAGATTACATAGATGCCTACACCTTCATGTAGGTACATAAATCTCCATGGATGGGTGCATGCAGTGTGTGTGTGTACACTCTTGTGTCTGCCTGTGTAATACAGTAACAGAAAAATTATCAAACCCATTTTAAATGAAATATTATTTAATTTCCATTGTATGCATACTTCCAATGACCTTCTAGAATTTGTAGACTTATTACTTATCAGATGAGAAAAAAACACTTCAACAATTCCATGTAGAGATTGCACTGTCAAGTTGCTATAGCATTGAGCATCATTGATTTTTACCTCATGATGAATGCTTATTTTCCTGAGAATAAATAGTGTCAGAGTTTTATAGAGCAACCCTCACAGAAGCAAATAAAAAATGAAATTACGGAAGTCTATATGTGTAGTAAATTTCTAATACATTCAAACAGTCAAGATGTTTCTAAGATGCAATGATTTAATTTTGGAAACAAGTTTAAAGGGCAGATAGCTGGCATTTTTTTTTAACCCAATGATGCTTTGGACCTATGCAAGAATAGCTAGAGAAATCCAGATTGAGATCTTGACTAGCAACAAGAAATAAATTATATGGAAAGCCAGAAAGGGTAACTTATGTAACAGAAGATAAGGAAATAAAATCAACTCCAAACATTATTTACTGGAAGCCTGGTATTAAGAACTGAGAACTGGAAAAGAGAGGCTTGTCCCCTCAGGAACAAAAACCACCCAAAACCAAACACAATGTAACAAACAAAAAACCCCCCACAGCCTCCCCCAACCAAATTTATAAAATTTGCATGTGAGCAGTTTAAGATTATTCAAATATTCTTGACTATTTTTGGCTACAGAATTTAAATTATTAATGTAATTTGCAATATTTAATTCATTTTGTTCAGTATTTGCATAAATTAAATGCACGAATGTCTGAGAAAGCCCTGGTAAACTCTGTCCGCATTTGCTAGGGTTTGTTCTGAGTGTTTGTAGTAGAAAATGGCATGAAGGAGAGAATCCACCCCCAGATAGGCAAAAAAGCTTTTCCTCTTCCTTCCCTTTGCCCGTCTCCTTCCTCTGCCCCTTCCTGGCACCAAGCAGGAGATCTCAGCAAGGTGTGGGGATCCCAGGTCCCCATCCCTGGCCCAGGCAGGGAGGACGGTGCCCGCAGGGAGGGCTGCACATCAGCCCCAAGGAATGGGGGAGCTGAGACAATCAAAACCCAAGCCAGAAAACATCCCCAGCAATATATTGTTCTAGAGGGTAATCTGCATGGATGCAATAATGACTGCAGCTTATGGGCCCTGTACGGACATTTATTTCCTTTTTAATTTTGAGTGACTGCCCAATGAGGTACTCAGATGGCACAGCCAGGGCACAGGAGTGGTCTAACAAAGTCTCCTAGGATAATTACAGTTAAGGAGGAGGCCATTGAGAAATTTCACAAAGGTGTGATAAAAACCATCTTCCCGAAATTATTTAAATCTGCTCTGAGAAAAAGACAAGAGAATCTGACAGAAGAAAGCCTATGTAGAGGGTAGCTCAGATATTCCTGTCTGTGACTGGAATTTGAGCACGGGTGCCCCACATGTTGCTGTAACAGTTCCCCCATGCCTGTCACCCACCTGGAGACACCGTGTGCCCTTGTCCTGTGACATTGACCCTGCAGCAGGTTTCAGGGTGGGAGAGAACTGAAGTCTGAGGCTCAAGCATGAACACTGCTGAAAGGAAGAAGGTGAGAGTCTGCCTGTCTCTCTTGAGGTAGACATCTTGCAGAAAGCAAGAGAAATGGAGTAAGCAAATTTTAGGTACATTTCCGTTGGTATTTTAGGTTTTTGGTCTTCTAAAATTTTAGCAAATATAGTCTTCGTTTACATTGTTTAGTTTGATGTGCTCATTAACAGCTATTCCATGTTCTAGCTGAAATAGTCATATATTTAAACACCAGCCTTGCCTTTTATTCAGCCCTGCATGCAGACAGAATGAGCAGAAGTCAGTTGCCCTTTATCCAACAGATTTTGGGTCAGAGCAGATTATCTTTCAAATCTAGGTCACCAACATGTATTTGTCTGATGTAAAACAGAATAATATGCCATTCCCACTGATAAACTGGCCAATCTCTTCTTTCTTTGGAGGGAGATTGGCAGAAGTTACCCAAGAGCCATCAAGTCTCCAGACTGAGAGAAATTAATATCTAGTCAAATTATACCTCTAAGACTCACAAATCACTGTATCTGGATAATTTAAGGCATTACTTCCATTTAAAATAAGGGAAACAAGAAACCAAGACTGTCAGGAATCAGTCTGCTGGTTTTTTAGGAGTAATGACTCTCTATCATAACATTTACGGTGCTTTGCAAAACAGTACTTCATCTGATTCTCCCTCCCCTAAAATGAAAACATTCATTATATTATATACAAAACTTGAAATTGAATAAGAAATTTTCATTAATTATGTTTCCAAAATTTAGAGACGGAAGCCCTGCTTTATTAAAGAAAAAGGTTTTGGTTTTTTTTTTAGCAAGGCACTCACCCTTACTGACTGTATAATCTTTAATATTAAAGTAATTCCTGAAAAATTTAGATTCTGCTTATAGGTATTTCAAGCCAGGAAAATATTTTTGCTCACAACATGTTTAAATTATGTTACTCTTTCAGTTGGATAGTGTTCAATTCCTACTTGAAAAGGCCGAAGCCGCATTAACTACCATTTCATTATTGCATTAACAACAGTTCACTTGCTGTTCTTACAGACTGTGTAAGTAAATCACTCATGCTTCAGAGGTTTTTCTACTGCTTATTGGAGACAGAACAAACTGCTAAACACAGGTTTCCAAAACAAACCTAAATTTTTCCATTGGAAACCCTCACCCAAGACAACAATGGCTAATTTCTGATGCATTAATTAAAATGTCTATTTATAATACAAGGTCTGTTTTACTTAGATTCCACAAGGCGTGACAGTATAAATGAGAGCAAAAGCAAACCTCAGTGAGCATGAAAATTGCTGTTAACAGAGGCAGGAATGGGGTGAACACCACTGTCATATGCAGAATGATGGATCCTGATGGAGTGTCATTTGCAGTAGGATTGGTCAGAGACTGTTTATGTTTTTCATTAAACATCTTGATGAATATTTACAAAAAAATATATTTAAACCAAATTCTGGGAAGTATTCGGTCTATACTTTGGGCAGGATTGAGGTGAGAAGGTGACAATTTTACATCACCTTCTGCTCCTCTGAAGTCTGGATTAAGAAGAAGTGGGAATGACATCTGGCATAGGTGAGCTGAGATCCAGAGCTTTTCAGGCTGTAAGAAATCAGAGAAGTCTGTTAGCATCCTGTGATATCACCTTCCAAACACAGCTTTTCTAAGATGAGAAGACCTCATCTATTTTCCTCTTCCTTATGCACAAAAAGGCCTTTATAATCCTTGCTGCTCCTCTTTGTATTTTATCTGCTTCTTCTATGTCTTCACTAGGCTTGAATGACCAAAAATACCTCGTGTCCAAAAACCAATCGCGCTGTGAGTATATAAAAGGGCAGAATGGCATTTTCTGTTTGTTTGCCCATTTCCTGACCTCTGCTTAGCAGAGGACTAATCTCAGAATCATATATGTGGTAATTTGCCAAACTCACAAATGAGAAAAAAAAACAAACAACAACATTTTGAGCCCACTACCATCTATGTGTAATTAGAGTTATCTTCGGTAATGCTTTACCTTGCACTTATCAACCCTGTACTTAATTTGCTGCTATTTTGTTCCTTAGTCACTCATCTTTTAGAATCCTTCTGGAAAGCCTGGCTTAGCTTTGTCTGCTTTGTGTATCCTGTTTCACCTGTGTACTTATTTATAACTCAGTTTATTTACAACTCAGCTCCGTCTCAGTGGTTCTCACACCGATTCTTAGAGATCCCCTCCAGCGAGTCCCCCAGTTATAAAATCAATCTTTTACTCCTAAACTCCATTACTGCCTTTTAAACAGTTAATCTGTGAAAGGACCTTCCCTCTCATCTCCTCACAATTGAATTGAATTGAATTTTTTAAGAGGCTTCTGCAAGGGACCAAAGGGGATTTGAAAGTCCAAATGTGCTTCTCAGCCGAACTATCTTCGTCCACATACTCAGTGACTCCTGAGAACTGAAACCATGTAAGCATGACTGCAAAACCACACCATGAATTATGTAAAGTACTGAGAGATGGGAGGTGTCTCAAAGTCATAAAGATGATTTAAGAATGAAATTTCCAAAGATATTTTGGTGTCCATTCCCTAATGACTCGATTTGGCATTCAAGTCTGAATTGATTCCGGGTTTCTAACTTTGTGCTTATGAATACCAAAAGGAAAATTTCTCTGATGTCCTCTATCTTATACCTAAAATTAATCATCTGTGTCCTTGAAATTTAATTAAACCAGATAGTCTTTTAAATAGTTTTTCCACCATATGTTGGAAAAAGAGTAGCAAAATTAAAAGGATAAATCATATCAGAGAGTAAATTAAAAATACACTGTTTGAAGCCAGCATGTCTCTCATTTTCCTCATTGTTAAAACTGAGTCAATGCTGACAATAAGCATTTAAAAGTGGTGAGGACAAGGCACTTCCAAATGCATTGTACAGAAAGCTGAACATGTAAGACACTGAATGGGCCAGATTTTCTAAAGTGTTTTCCCCATTTCTGATTGTTTTGGTGTGAAACTGGTAGTATGAAATACATTCTAGCCCTGATGGAGTAGTAATAAACTTTACAAAAATGAAAAATTAAAAAAGAAAACCATTTCAGAAGTATTATCCCCATTTATATTGCTTACTATAAAGCTAAGTCAAGAGAATTTAATGCCATCAATTTGTAAAGCATAAAAAATCACAAAATTCTTAAAACGTAATTAAAAAGTGAGAAAAATATGTAATTCTTGTTTAATGAAAATTGTTTAAAGCCAGTATCTAAGATGTTCATTATGACATCATAAGACAATAGTCATAAACTTATGTTGTTGAAAAAGCATCTATAGAAAGTATTTGCCCAAATCTCAGGAAATATAATTAGTTTTCAATGGATAATTCTTCTAAAATACTCAGGGTGTAAACATATGAAAGAAAATTATCAAAAGAACACTTTCCTCTTGCTATTAATTTCTGTTTCTCATCCTAGTTTATGATTCTTTTCCCTATGCCTTAATCAAGGACAGGAGTTGTGACTCTATCATGAAACACCTAACTTTACATCCCTTTAAAAAGATAAAGTTAATAACTTCAATGGCAGCAGATTCTGCCACTCCAGTTGATGTCCAGTGGCTTCCAGCTGCTCTTTGATTTTGGTTTTAAAATCTGTAAACATATAAATGGTCTGGGATTTATGCAAGTGAGATCCTGTCCAGTTTAAAATTAATATGTTTTAAGTGTAATCTGATTTAAAAAAGGATAGAGATGTTTGCAAAGTCACTTGGACTATTTTATCAGTGACTAAGCTAGGGAACAAGTTGAAGACTGTCAGTTTAGGAGTGTCCATGGTAGATGTGTCAGAGGGTATGAACTGAACATGACCTTGAGAATGAAGAGTGACTCTGCAGCCCCAGCAGAAGGTACCCAAGGTAAGTTGTGCAGTAGTTCACCAACCCTCTAGGTCAAAGGAAGACGTAGCCATGACTTAAGGGAAAGCAATTAAGGTCAGTTCTTTGTCTCAAATTTTGAATCATAATTTTAAAATAGGGTCTTTATCAATGTGTATAAATTAGTTTTTCTTTCTCTGTGACTACTCCCCCAAGTCCTTTATATGTAACAGGATGTTGGAAGATTATCTAAAATGTCAAATTGTAGTTTTGTCATAAGTTTATGGTGGTTTAGAGAGAGATTTTTAACTACATCAATAATGCTAAAGTAAACCAGCTGGGGGATTTTATTGTTCCTGAGGGCAGATATCACCACATGGCTCATGATGGCAGTGTGTGGCATCAGTCCCCAGGGGAGCAGATTTGTCTGGGAAAAAGTTTTTTGGTATGATCCACCCCAGAGTGAGCTAACCCACAACAGCATGGACAGTGAACTTCCAGAACCTGGGCTGCTCCCAGCTCCCCATAGCAGCGTGGAGGAAGCCTTTCTGCTCCCTCTACTTCAGTCTGAGTGGAACTAGTATAGGGGTTCAGCAGGCCAAAAGGACACGAGCCCAGTTCTGCAGTCTCATGGCAGAAGTATCCTCTTAGTACAGATATGTGGGTCTTGATATCTCCAGGGTTTCATTTAACTTTCAACACTATTGGCCAGTTTCACTGGAAAGGGCAGAGATCTCTCCACCCTGAGGTCTTTCAAGGTGATGTCTAGTCAGGTAGGAGAGCTCTGATGGGGTCAGGTCTTGCCTGTGAGACTTGGCAGAGCTCAGAGCTCAGGCATGGGCCAGACTGCAAAGCCCCTTCGGCTCCTGGGGGATTTTACTGTTAAAAATCCCGTGGTGGTTATGGAGCTGTGGCATCTCTAGGGCTGGAGGTGGGCTGTAAGGGCTCTCGCTTTCCTTGCTTCTGGTGGCACTTAAATGATCCCAGCAGCTACAGCTTGGGTGTCTCCAGTGCTGTGTTTGTGTAAATGCATATCAGGCATAGTAACAAGTGGGTATAGCAAGATAATGTTATTCTCGTAATCAATTATTTAGTCTTTGAAAAAGGTTTTCCTAATAAAGGTTAAAAACCCCATTCATGAGCACCCGTTTTTTTTTTTTTTTTTTTTTTTTTTTTGCAAACAGAAAACAAATCCATGTTGGGAAAACAGTAACAAACCAATACAGAGATTTATTAGGGAGAAGGAGATTCATATCTGTTCAAGCAGAGAGGGAAACTGAGCATGTGTCACTCATACCCCAGGTGAAGGTTGTACCTCTTGCACCCAGGATAAATCCAACCTGCAGCAGTCCTAAATAAAAAACTAACATGGGAACTGGACATGCTTCCCTCTGGCTTTTGTGAGAAAGAAGTGGCACAGACAACTGTCTGAGTGGGAAAAGCAGGGCTCTAAATCCTATTGGGACATAAGTGGCTCCTTATAGTTAGGGGTTGGGTGCTGAATACCTAAAAGAATTTGAGTTAAACATCCCTGTCCCTAATCTCAGATGGCTTCCCACTCAAGCTGCTACAGCGTAAGCTCAAAAGGAAGGCTGTGACATTGAAGATGAATTGCTCAGCCCCATGTGACAAAGCTGTGATCCACCAGGGCACAGTGGAAGTCAGGACTCTCCAAGCTTGCGTTGAGCTCAGTACTTTTTATTCTTCCCACAGATCTCTCAGGAGCAACAGAAATTAAATTTTTAAAAAATGAATGAAGTACATATGGCAACACAGCTGCTGAAAATCTGTTACCCTTTTTAATCACCTCTCATGTCCTGGGCATGTATTTTATCCTTCAAACTCAGTAAAATGAAAAACCCTGACAGGAAGGCATCTCTCTGTATTATTGGTTGGCGTTATTAAGCCATTAAGTCATGCAAGAGAAGCCTTTCCTAATAAGGCTATCCAGAACTTAGGTCTCAGTGGGTTCATCTTTAAAATACTTTACACACTTATAGTCACTAGGACAAGCAGAATTTTCACAAAGGTACTGCAAACTGCAAATAAATAAAATTGAAAAAGTAGAGGGCCATCCTTCTTTTTCCTAATGATGGCGAACTTTTGAAATGAAAAGGTTGTAAGCCCTGGATAAGTGCTCAAACAGCCTTGCAATGATGCAATTTTCCACCTGCTTACGGATACACTGTAGAGCAGACCTTCATGCTGAAGCGACAGGGTCTCCAAAGCACTGTTTACTGCCTACCCTCCTTCCATAAGCATTCAATGCCATAAGCAGTCAGAGTGACTATTTCTCATTTGGTAGCCTTGAATCACACTACTGGTTATTCGCCTTTGCGTGTCAGCTCCAAGGTAAGAACATGTTCGGTGATATATTCAATTCCAGTCCTGGAGCTGGGGAGAGAAAAAATGCTACTATTGAAAGAGGTTCTTCTGTGAAGGAGCAGTGATTTACATCCTGAATAGGTGCAAATTATCCTCCCTTCCCACCTCCAAGTTCAGCCAATATACTCATTATTCAATATCTTGCTGCTGTGATGCTTTTTTTTCCTTGCAGTTTTTGATTATCTGTTAAATTCAGAAAGCTGTGGTTTGGTAAGAGGTATGAGGCAGTATTTCCTGTGACGGATTGGGCTCCTTATCAGCCCAAGAAGTGGTCATTTTCAGTCAACAGTGAAGCATCTGATGGTCAAAGAAAAGGTCTTTAACTAGAACAAGCTCTTGAACTTACAATTCATCCCTGCTGGAATGAAAAAGAATAGACCTGCTTTGTCTGTTGATTTTGAATCTTTCATGGAGAGCTGCCAGAGACTGTTAACTTGTGTATTACTGTTCCATCAGACAGGAGAAACATCAGGGAGAGTTTACCAGCGCAGTCACAAGCCTTTCATCACACAGTTATTATAGTGATAAAGTTCAGTGGTAGTTACTCACCTCTCCAAAAACAAATATCACCCACTCAGACAAGAGAGAATAGATTTCTGCAGGGTGATGCTACATTAGCTTGTGCTACTGCACCTGACTCGCAGCTACCACTAAATCCAAGTGCCCAGTGCACTTTGAAGTACTGACTGTCAGAGCTCTACTGTGAGCAAGGAGGGACCGTGATCCACCCTTGTTTTGTAGGTTTGAGATGGAGCTGTAAGGCTGCTGTGAGGCTGAGCAATGGAAACACACTGACATGAACTTGGGCCCTTGGATCTCTGGGTCATTCAATTCAATTCAATTCAGCCTGGCTGGAGCAGACACCCTGCTACCAACATGACCATGTTTCATCCCCACAGAAAGCTCAAGGAGAGCAATATAAACCCGTAGAGTCAAATGTCTTCCCTATAGGGCTGGGGTACAGCTTGCTGCTCAGGGTACTTGATTTAGGCACAGCTAGAAAAATTAAAGCTTAGATTCACAAACACTGGAAGCCACCTGATTTCCACATATTTTTATGTGGGTTTTTAACTTCTTGTTTGTCTTTAAAACCTGGGCTTTGTATCCTTGCATAACCAGGTAATTGGCTGAGGTGCTTTGGAGGGGTGCACCTCAACTACTCAACTGCATGGCATGCTCAATAGACAGATGATTGTGTGTCTTATTTGTCCTCTTTATCCTCCAGGAAGACGAAGTTGCTCGTGACAGTCGATTCAATTTCAGTGGCTATGGCATGGGCCACTGCCTCCAAGTCAAAGATGGCACAGCAGTTAAGGCTACGCCACCCAACCCACCTCCGGCACCACCAAAGGACTCAGATTCCATCAAAAAGAAGTTTGTTGACCGTGCAAAAAGGATTGATACAATATCCCGTGCGGCGTTCCCACTCGCCTTCCTCATTTTCAACATCTTTTACTGGATTACATACAAAATTATACGGCATGAGGACATTCACAAGAAATAGGCAACTCTGGTTCGCCAGGACTTCTTAGCCAAAGTGATCTACATGTAAATAAACAGTGAAATGTCTTTCTGTCATATGGACTAAGGATTTCTTCCCCACTCTCCCAGAACACTGGAGAAAAAATTAGCAAAGAGGAAAAGAAGTGTAGAAGGAAAAGTGATTCCATGACAAAATGTGTCGCGAGACCAGTCAGGAGACTCCCCCTGTGTACTCCTGGTGTGTTCTTCCAGATTCAGCATTGATCAGACATCTGTATTGGGGCCAAATTTTACCCAGCTTTATCACCAAGATATTACCTTTCAGAACAAAAAAGAATCAGAAAACAAACAATTCTCCTAAAACATCTATCAAGAGACTGTGGTGGCTACAGTACAGTGAGTTATAAGAGGACCAAAATTTTTCAGGATAATGTTGCCTTTCTATATGAAACAAGTCTACTGAGCTACATTCCATGACCATGTCTGTAGGTAGTGGTTTCACCAAGGAGTCCTTTTGTGGGTTGTAAATTATTTCTACTGATAGAGGAGAGGAAAAAAAAAAAGAAGAAAAAAGATTTATACTTTACTATCCTTGTGGATGTGCATTTTAATATTATCTTGCTTTACTAGAATTGTAATTTTGGGGTTGAACTTGTGTGTCATGTGATTTATTTGATAGTTGACACTCCAAAACCAGTGAGACTGCCTGGTTTATTTATGTTGGGAGACAGTGCACTTACTTAATTTTATTTCTGCTGATTTTACATGCAACTTGAGGTGCCAAACTGTATTTTACCTATTGTGCTGCCCTGTACCACACTACTTAGTAAGAAATTGTTTCCTCAAAGGTGTAGCTCAGTTTAGCATTGAGTTTCTATTATCGCTCTCATTGTAGCTGCAGTCAATAGCTCTATAGGTAAACACAACTTGTTTACAGACCTCTAATTTATATCTTTACTCAAAGTGGCTATCATTTTAAATATCATTAATTAACCTAAGAATTTTAAAACTGTACTGTGATTTTCAGAACCTGTTACCTTTTGGTGCCAGATCTGCGTTATTCAAATCCTTGCTACATGTTTTAAAGTAGAAAATTTAAAAAAAAAATTAAAAAAAAGAAGAAAAAAAAGATGGTATTTTTGCTTACATGGAAGAAGACAACCTGTAACATAAGATGAGTAAAACATTAAAATTTTACACTTGCTGTAAAAGGGTTTATTAAAAAAAGCTATTTGTTCAATTTCAATAAAGCTAAATGTGGTACTAACATTTCTTCCCTCTGTTCTTTATTTGCAGCAGCTTCAGCAGCAGCAGGGCTCTTCGTGCCACAGCCCAGCTCTTCCACTGCTCTGTCAGCAGAAAGAGGGTGAAAAGCAGCCTTCTGCTGACATGACTTAGCATGCCAAATTTTTCTAGCTATCCTGCAGCAGAAGGACTATTGCAGCCCCTGGGAGTACATCAAGGACTCTCAGAAACATGTCTAAGATATGATGGGAGCATTTGTAGAATATTTGTGTGCACTGAGCCAGGCCTGGGGGAGGAGGGACACTCCTCCCCTCTCACAGCATCCCTGCACAGCAAGAAATACAGCCCAGCTTCACATGTGCTGTGCCTGGCTTGGAGGTGTCCTGAACTTTCTTCTGGCTTTCTTACAGCTTCACCACTTTGGTGAGCTGAAGGACATGCTGAGATGGCCTGTGCCAGGTGCCTCCTGAAAACATGGGAAAGACCAATAGTTTAAAAGCAAATTAAAAACTGCATTCAGTTTTCTGCCCTTCCCTTGTGAGGCCCAAATACACACACTGTAGCTGCCCAGTACAGATATTTTCACACTCCCCTGATGAGATGTGGTACTGAGACATACTGAACCTTCAGCCCCTCTCACTCTGCTTTTGCTCCTGGACCAGCTTCTGCTGAGAGTATACAGCTTCCACAGCCTGTCTGAGCCTGTATTTGTGTGTTTATGTGTCTGTGTCTGTGTTCTCATCTCTCTCCACATGGCTGGCTGTAGCTACCAGCATTTGTTCCTCCCCAGAACAGGGGAGGGAATCTGGAGGTCGTGACAACTCTGATTACTGAACAATAAATTGATGACAAAAAGCCAGTCATGGATTTTATCTTCCCATACCCTCCTCAGCTTTGTAGACTCCTCTGTTGCTTACACCTCTAATGGAATTGGCAACATCACCTCCACCTTGTTGAGTCTGTGGATCCAAATGTGACTGACAGACCCTGAAAGGGTAACCAGTGAGAACTCAAAACAACTGTCCAAACTATTCTGGTTTGAAAAACAAACTTTTGATGCAAATTCAAGTATCAAAATATTTGCAATTTTTATAGTATCAGATTTGCTTTTATTCATTTTCAAAGTGGAACAGTATTTGATTATAGATAATGCAGTAGAGGAAAACCCCAGCACAACCCCTGTACCATGGACTGGGGCATGGTGAGGATACCCAGCTGTAAACCATGTTTGTATGGGAAGTTAGGAGCCTTCAGTGGTACCTAAACATTCAGACCTCACTTTTATTAACCCCTTGTTTCAAAAAGAGTTCTTCAAATGAAGGTGTAATGCCAGCATTAAGCAGGATAACTTCTCAGTGCCCAGAAGTGTTACAAAGATTCTGAAGAATGTCAGAGCCTACTGCTCACAGCTGCCCCAAACAACTGCAGACCACTGCAATAGGAATGCAAACCTACCCTTGGCTGATGGGTATCTTTATGTCCCTTTCTGTGGTGAAGCTCATGTGCCTTCAGCATCCACACCACAAATTCAACTGCACTCTTTGCAGTGCTTGGCTATTAGCATTTATCAAATAGGTCACTAAAATATCTTGCTGATCAGAACTGAGGTTTACTGACAGTATCCATGGGAAGATTGCTTTATTGTTGCCTTCTGTATAAACTTTGGTCCAGTCATGAGAATAATCTGTGCACAAAATCTGAACAGGTCTCTCTCTCTCTCTCTCTCTTGAAGACAGAATTTATGGCTACATGGCAATTAGTCAGTCATGAATATTGAAATTATCTAACTAAATTTTGGAAACAAACAATGTGTGTACATGGACAAGACCCACCAAGCACAACAATTAGGAATGGCCTCATGATGCAGAAAAGTTGTCACGTGCTGGCTAGTGGCCTATGAACCCTCTGACACAGAGATGGTTTGATACATCTATTAAAGAACCTTCTCTCAGAGAACGTGGCTGGCACCAGAAAGTGGTTGAGGAACTGCCTGCAGATAAAACATCAATTAACAAGGACAGCAGGACACAACTTTCCTAAACAAATTCTTAGTAAGGTTAACAGAGAAAAAAAGACTCAAAAATGATCACCTTGCACTCAGAGAAGCAGCAGAATTAAATAGCAAAGCACTTTTATTTCAAGACACCATTGCAAGAGGAAAAAAGAACGTCTTAGAAAATAACTCCCAGACAAATAGCCTTTGTGAAACAGGAGACACAGCAGGATGGAAGGAAAGAGACCCAGGATTAATTCAGAAGAGATTCCACACATATTGGAAAGCCTGCATGCTGCAATTCTAGCTGGTAAAATGAAATTAAGCCCTAGGACATTTAAACTACTTGCATAAAGCCTAATTGATAAAAGAGATCTTTAAAAAAATCCTTATTACATTAGGAGAAAAGTGAAAAATAAAAAAAAATAGTGCAATATGAATTGAGAGACCTCTCTTTGTTACTCTTTCCTGGTTTTTTTCTCTCCATATTTCTTTAGGTGGCAGAGTCATCACTTGTGATGTACTGAATCAAATGTGGTGTAGCAATAGAGGCTTTTGGAGTATCCAATATGAGATATCAGCAATTCATAACTGCTGGAGGACAACTCTGGCATAGGCAATGACTCTGGGGTCAGATTTTTTCATGTGCTACCGAGGTGAGAGTGAACCTCATCCACAGACATTGAGATTTTCTCACTTTGATTCCTTTTTTTCCCAGCATGAGATGTTGAAAGCAATAGGAAAGAGCTGATGGAAAAATAATGTTTGTTTACTGCAGGCTGAAGTGCTGCAGCTCTTCAACTGTATATAAACCTGCCTGACATCAGTGGCACAGGAGCTGCTGCCCAAACATGAGGCAGCAGCCCAAAGTTACAGCCTTTTGTAGCTGATGTTACTGAAAATATTGAGGAGGACTCTGAACCAGTCTTTGAGATTACAGACATGGACGTTTCCTGGGAAGGGCTTTCATTAGGGTGAATTGGTGTCTTGGCCTCAGCAACAGGACTCTGCATCTGCACCTGGAAGTCACTTTTTATGAACTTATTCAAAAGATCTGACTCAGTCCAATAGTGGCATTTCTGTATTTAGAAATATATTCCTAAGGACATGAATAAATATATTTAATGTGTGGCTATAAAAAGTATATGCACAGCTTTCTTATTCATTTAAAATTAGAACACACCAACAAACACAGAAACAAAATCTTTGTACAAAGATCAGCTTTGTATTACACAAAGTAGTATGAAAATAATTTTATTTAATGTATTCATTTGAAATATCTATAATGTAGTATCTGTGGAAAATTGTCTCCTGCCAGACTTTGAAAGTAATTTATTCTGATGATTTTTAGCATAGAAGTTTGTGTCTCACAATGTTTTGGAAAACTAGAAAACAAAAACCTAGGCTGCCTAGAGAAACTTCTGCCTGGGAAAATACTCTAAGCAAGAACATGTTTTCTCCATAAATGCCCCTCACAGATTTTACATTAAAAAATTAATCTTCTCTAGTTTAACAGAAAGATAAAAAGAAGATATTTTTGTCATTTGAAGATACCTTTCCTAATTTTGAAAGACAATTGTGAAATATCATCAACTTTAGGTCTCAGCTGCAGAGCAAGAGAAGCTTCACCAGTTCCAGACAAACTCATCCATCCAATTTACTTCCAAATCCAATGCAGTGTTTTCTGAAAGCAGAAGGAAAAAAAAATTCTTCAATAGCTTCTAGACTGGTTGCTAATAAAGGATCGGTTTCTAACACAAAGCACTAGAAATAATCTGAGAGGGAAAGAATCAGAGTGGATTAGCTCTCTTCCTCTCAGAAGGAATAGAAATTTGAGTCAAAATAAGCATCTCAGATAATAAATAGGAAAATTGACTCTGTGAAATACATACACTCAGTTCTTTTAAGTTGCCACTGAAATGAACATGTTAAATAATTACCTTTGCTGTGGAGAAATGTTGTGAGGCAATATTAGGATAAAAGAAGCAAATACCAGGGATCCTGATCACATTTGGCTTGTGCAAAAATGGGATTTTACTGGGAAAAATTATATAATATCCTCTCTAGTAATCTGAACAGCTGTACAACTGATGCAAACCCAGCTCCTTCAGGTTATCACAAGGCTTGAATCTGATGTCCAGCAGAGTGAGTTCTTGTTGTGGAGATGGTGGACAGTGTGTGCCATGCCAACAAGAAGGCAGCTGCTGGATGCATCCCTCATTTTTCCACAGGAGAAACAGCAAGATCCCTGAGAGTGCACACAGGAAGTATATTCCATAGCAGTGCTCAATGAAAATGCTTTAGACAGAGCAGTTGAAGGACTCACAGATTTCCACCTTACCTTTGTTTGGCATGAATCCATTTTCCCTAAGGTGATGAAGAGTGTTTCCCTTGACATCACAGGGTCAGTCCTGTGGCTGGACATGTTTGGAAATCACAATATTTACAGCCTGGCTTCTGGAGAATACCTTCCCTGTTTTTCCTTTAGTACAAAAAGAGAAAAGAGCTATGCCAGTGTATGAAACACTGTGGAACCAGAGAGAGTCTTTAGCAGGGTTTTCCAGTGAGGAAATGAGAGCACTAATGATGACTTAATTCACACTGGAGACACTACCTCCTCCTCTCTCTGTATTATCAGGCAGAGATGTTATGAAAAGGCATGAGAGTCTGGCAATGAAGAAGCTGCCAATGGGTGGTTAAAGTTTTCCTCTTAGCCATTGCTTGGAGTTCAAAGGGGACACATGCATGGCTGCATTTGGGGGAGACCAAGGAGAGCAGCATGGACAAATGTCTATGATGAGCTAATTAACCTTTAGAAAAGGAGAGTGAATACATTTTTCCTATAATAAGCTAATGAACTCTATCCTCAAGGAGAAATGAGGGATGCAATCAATGAGGTTCCTAACAGGGGCCTGCCAAAGATGCTCTTCAGAGGAGGGGTGAAGAGCAGGGCTGTTACTGGGTCATTAGCTTAAAAAACAAGAGCTGAAAGAGCTGCCTGCTGCAGGAAAATTGGGTTCCCCTTCCATGTTTATTACATTGCATGTAAAATGGCTTTGAAAGCATGTTTTTTACTTGGAAGAATATCACAATTTTCCACTAATCTGTGGAAGAAGCAAAGTTAAAAAAGGAAAAAGTATCTTTTTCTTGACAATTTTTCTTTATAGTATCTCAAGTCAAAACCAAGAGAAACTTTTCTGCTGACCTCAGATGTAAGTCAAGCTGTTACTGGTTGATGGTGAACGTTTCAATATGGGCAGGGTCTCAGTCTACATCTTAGCTGTCTGCTGTTATGGCACATCTGCATCTCACTTTGGAGCCCAATGACTTTGTTTTCTTGAATTATCACAATGAGAGGTTTCGTCACTGACCCTTCTGGTGTTGCAAGTGCAGTGAGGTTGAAACTGAAGAATTTACTAAAGAACATTTAGAATTTCAATGAAATTTTCCTCTCATCAGAATGTGTGTGTATAATAGTCTTTCAAAGGCCTTTTCAAAAGGACACTGGCAGAGGCTAAAGAGCATTTTAATGTTTCCTTTGATTTATTAACACTAGCTCAGTTTTTAATTTGCAGAAAAGAAGTGCTCCATTAATACCAACAGTTACTTTCCACATTAAACATGCTAAATGTGACCTAATCTATTTTTAAAGGAACTAATTCCCGTGCATTGCTTGACTTATTCCGAGCATCATCAAGGCTGAAAACACGAGGCCTGTTCCTGACATGCAGCAAGGTTTCCTTGAACAGCTGCACTGTTATTCTGTCTGTAGTTTTCTGCAACAATATCCGTGGGCAGGACTTGTTTTATGGCACTAAGGAAACAAAGGAGGATATTTTATCGTAAAGGAAATTTGCATGTTTGCTGCTATAATAGCAGAGAGTATTTCACTGGAAACTGATAGCTTCTGCAAATTGTAAATCTTGTACAGCATTTGTGCACACACAAACACTCACTTTGCTTCCCTCAGTCTTATTGCAGTATTTCTTTGACTGATGTCCCTGAAAATTTCATCTGCTACACAGTGCTAGCTAGTGCGGTAGCACAGATAAATATCTACCTTCTTTTACTCTGACCTAGATGTGGAAAATGTCCAAAAGTTATCTTTAGCCTGATTAATCTAGGTCTGATCTGCTAATATGCTGCCATGGATTAAATATATATATGTCATCTGAAATAGCTGAGGCACAGCTCAGACATCCTGTAAATGGCAGTACTGGGATGTACCTGCAGTGGGTTTTGCTAAGCAGGCACTCTGCCCAGTGCTCTCTGATAAGGTTTCTGGGTCACATCTGCAGACTTAAGCAGCAAATGTGATTGTGGTTACTACTGACTGACATCTTTCCTGCAACTTAAAATTCGAGCTGGTCTTAATAAATCACAAAGGAAAGGTAATCAAAAGGGAGGGTTCTTTAACCTCTCCCTCTGCACGGTGCTGGCACTAGGGCCACAACAAAGCAGAAGGACACCAGAAGCCCCTTTTGCAGCTGGGAGGGTCTCCATGGCACTGGTGCCTGGGGAAGCAATCCCAACCTCCCAGACATCCTGCAGGGCATGGAGGGGCTGCCTTGCAGCAACAGGCAGGTCAGGGGACATCCAGACTACACTATCAGCAATGTTCATCCTTGAAGCAGCCCAAGGAGAGGCTACTTTACAAGTGCTTTATTCTCCTCATCATAGCTTGATCAAATTGTCTTTTCAAGGTTGCCCAAGCCCTGATGTTGTCACTTCTGTTTTGAAGCTGTGGTTAGGTGACCACATGGTTCCACACTGGGGCTTTTTGCAAGTGCCTCATGCACATCTCACCTCTGGCCACTCCCTGTGGTGTTCTAGCTGCCCTCCCTTTTCACTAGCTATTCTCCCTTCAGGCTGGACAGAAGTGAGCCAGGTCCTCTGTAAAATAAGAAAGATGGAGAAAGAAATCTACCTGCCAGCTCCAAACCACCCAGAGAGCTGCTGCCCAGCTCAGCCACACAGGCTTGGGAGGTTCCCTATGAGCTGATGAAAGGGCAAGAGGGTGCAGCACTGTGTGTGCAAACAAAAAAAAAGAGTGTAAATGGAAAGCAAAGGGGAGCAGAAGACACCTCAAAAATATCAGAGACTTCAAGAAAATCCTAACAGCAAAAGGAGAACTGAAAACAGAGAGAAAGGATCCTCTTGCTCATTTCAGTGGTGATATGGGTAAGACAAGCAGATCTCCACCTCCCCAAGGATATTGTCACCAATTGCTGTATTTAATGAAACTTGCCTGGCAGATTCCCAGTATCAGCTACTCACTCAGAGGAGCTTTTCTATTATTAGGACAGTCAGCTGGGAGGATGGCCAAGGTTTATATTGTCTCCATTATCAGCTAGCTTTAATGGTGCTGGAGAACATCTTTGATTTTTGGAAGTATAACTGCATCCTTTGGACACTACTCCAATGTTCCTCTGTTTCAAGAAGGTCAGCACTGGCCCCTCAAAAGAAAAACTAAAATTCTTTGCTGAAATAATGAAAAATCAAGGTGTGAATGACCTTAAGAGACTGCAAGATCTACTTTGGCCCCAAAGGACCGGCTGAATGTGGAATAATGGGTGTGTGTCCCCTGGAACCTCCTCTTAGTCCTGCTCTGTCTCATAGCAAACTTTTTGTCATGCACAGCATTTTCTCATTTGTATATCCTATGGAAAAAAAATCAGTTTCTCCCCACAAAAACTTGCATCATCTTTACTAACTTTTCCCTGTCTCATGGGGGTTTATAAAAGCAATTTTAAATTTTAAAACAACAAAGTCATTCATCAAAGAAACAGTTTGCTACAGAAAGCACCATTCAGCTTTTTGGTGTTGAATATACAGGCGTTTATCCAAGCTATAAAGCATACTTGGTTGAAGAGTTCCTGAAACCCCATGGTTCCTGCTAATTCCTGTAGAATTGTTATTTTCTAAACTATTGTGTCTCTGTTTCAGAGCAGTGGTTTACTGGGAGATTTTTTTTCTTTTTTTAATTATAGGTTTCCAATTATGATTACTGGGCTTCAAGGACAAAGGATTTTTTTTTATTATTATGCTTTTTATGCATCATTGGAGCACCTAAAGAACTTCCAACAGATTCAGAAAATCAGGCTGCCTGTAGTGAATGAATTCTTCAAAAACAGTGATATTATTAGCTCTTCTGTGTCATTGAACAGACAACCTAAATGCTAAAACCAGAAATTTCATTAAAGATTAAAGAAATATCATTTCACGTTTCACCTGCTCCATTAACATCAAATATGAATTTTATCTTTCATGACACAACTGAGGTGCAGTGTAAGATTTCAGATATACCATCATTTAATTTCTTTCAGAGAGAGAAAAAAAATGTTCAGAATCCTGGAAGAACTGTGTCTGAGCATGACAATTTGCTTTGTCTGACCATTTTAAGTCACTAAAGAATATCGTGGCCTTGTGATTTTTCAATAGCTCCTGTTCTTCATGCACCACTTGAAATATGTTAATGGAGACATAACTTTCAGGAAATGCCAAGCACTTATTCTCAGAGCATAAGGCCTCTGAAGACTTCTCTGTTGGAATACCCAAGGAGTGAGGCACTCGAAATCATTAAGTGCTTTTGGAAATCTCAGTCTTAAATATTATGATTAAACTACTTTTACCTGGAGTTTTTCCTGATCACTTACTTGCAGCTCCATCTTTTTCTTTCTTCTCACAAAGAGTAGTTTCTGAGCAAACTCCTGGCCTTTTCACCAGAGGCCAAAACCCCTGGGGACATGGTGAATTGTATTTTATATCTCTGCAGTAAGAAGAGGACTGTAGAAGTTGCCTTAACAGGAACAAGACAAACTGGAAAAGGTATCTGCCAAACATTTTTCTAAGAGCAGCATCCTAGCAAAAAGGCAAGTTCAGAAGGTCATTCCACCATGTTAACATTTCCTATGTACCTTATAGCAGATTAAAAAAGGACATCAAAATCTTCCCAGAAAACACATCCCCATTGCTTCCGAGTAATTTTCAGCAGAGTCTTTCAGAAGATTATCAATATTCAAAAGAGTAACTCTCCCGCAAGCAGAGTGTAGATCTCAGTTTTGTCCCCTTCCTGGAACTACGTATTTGTCACATCAATTCTGTTGCTCTCTAGCAGGAGCCATGGGGTGCTCTACCACGATTCTCCATGTAACCAGCTTTTGCACTTTCCCTGTGTTTAGGACCCCTGCTTTCTCAGGTGGCACATCCTGGTGTCAGCATAGGGCAGGCCATGGGGCTTTGCACAGCAGAGAGGATGAGCCCCCCTGGGGACAAAGGAAACCTCCTGGCAGCACCATCGTGCTTTTGAAATGATTGAAGTTTCTGCAGCCCCCCTCTGGAAAACAGTACAGCCAGGGTTCCTTAGCCAGCCTTTCCCTGCAGATATCCTTGTCCTGGTATGGCAGAGCAGTACAGCTTTCCAGTCCACGTGGGCTGTGCAAGACATTTCGTCTCTATTTTAAGCAAAGAACAGGACTAATAAATAAGATGGAAAAAAGGGTAAAAGCATGCATCTTTGTGAAGCTACAGCCCCAGGGCAGCTTTACAGAGACTGAGAGTGCCAGGAGTGGCTTTTAATCTCCATGTGCTTTGGGAAGTGGTTGCCAACCCATGCCTGTGTAGGACCTGACAGGTCCTGCTCCTCCTCACCCCCTAGCCCATGAGCACCTGTCAGATATCACCAACATCCCCCTTTTGCTCCAGCCTTCCCTGGGCTGGTGTAGACCTGAGCCCATGCATGCTACCCCTTATTTCAGTTTTGGCTTTCCTTCACAAGGGGGGTGCACAGACAGCTTGGCCATGGGCAATCCACCCTGCCCCCCTCCCTGAGCCTGTGCAGCTCCCAGGGGCAGGGGCCAGCTGTCCCTAAGTGCTCCCAGCTGCCCAGGACACATGGCTTGCTGTTGCCGAGGCAGTTCAGGCAGCACTGCCAAACCCGCAGTGACAGGTGATTGGGCTCCTACAAACGTTAGTGTGTTGTTTACTGCTCACACTGAAGTGCCACATGGGCTGCAAGCTGTTTTCTCTTGGCTGAGAGCTCAGAGGGAGATGACCCCAGCTGCCTGGTGAGCAGAGACTTCTGCCGAGCAAGCAGGACAAGAACACGTTTGCTTTTTGTTTGGAGAAAACTCCCGGCAGGGATGCGTCAACTTTATCTCATCTTCTCACAGAAATCTCTTTCCTCTAGGTAGCACACGAGGCAAAGATTTACAGACGAAAACACTCTCAAATGAACAGCCTTGAAAAAAAAACCCAACCAGATCCCAGCTCCCTGACGCTGCAAGGAGCACAGGGATTTTCCCATGATCGATTTTCCCAGTTGATCCTGAACAGACACAAGCATTCCTGCAGCAGCAAACGACCTCCACCACATTTGCTCCCAGTTGAAGTCTCCTGGCTGACCTTCAAATCCTTTTACAAAGATTCCTGATGTTCTTACTGCCCTTCCAAAAAGATTGCTGGGATCGGCAAAGGTCTGGTGAGCTGAGCAGACAGAGGAGAGTAAGTGCAGCTGAGTTCCTCAATGGTCCCAACTTCTCAGCCCACTAATTGCTCAGCAGTGCAAACAAGTGGAAAACAAACAGCTCCTGTTGGACGAGGGCTGTGAGCAAACCTAAATTATTTGGGAAAGAGAATCCCTTCAGAGCCCCCTGTTTTCCTGGCAGAAAGCAAGCTGAAGAATTGTAATGGAAGGAAAGCTCTCTACTGTGGTTTCTACACTGAGGCTGCCATCATTCAAAACCACAAATTTGAGGTTATCCAAAAACTGTTTCACAATCCTTCAAAGAATCTTAAAAATCCTCCTACAAACCTAATATTATCCTTCAAGAATGTATCAGCAAAAAAATTTCATTTTATCAGCATTGAAATCTTTTAGGACTAATAAATTTAACCTTCAGAAGTACTATGGCAGTCATTAAAGAAAACTGAATTTATATTTTGGTTGTCTGAAAAGATTACATTAAAAATTTTGGTTTAAAACTTTTTAACCTGCCAGTCTGGCAAGAATAAGTCATAGGAAACATTATGGATGGGAGCAACCTAATCAAAATATCTCTCCAAGCAGGCTTAACCTCACTATTTCAATAACAGTGGCAAGTTCAAGCAATTCAATACCGGTACAAGCTCAATCCCAGTAACAACAGCAGGGCAGATATAGCAGCAAAAACCTCTCCGTGCTGTTCTCCAGGCAGCCAGGCTCTCAGATGGCTCTGACAGCTGGAAGTTATCAGAGCACAGGTTTCAGTGCATTCTTATCATGGTTCCCTGATTGATTCCTAGGTGTACAAAGCCCCAGGGGGTTGTCTCCTTCTTGGACAACGTGCAGGAACCATTTGAATAATCCCAATTTAAACTGCAATTCTCATTTAGGGCCTCTTCTCATGTCAGGGCCTGAGACTCTGTCCTTCTGTACTTAAAAGGTTTGAGGATGGCAGAGATGCTTCCAGGAGTGTCTCTTTCCCTCCTGAGAAGGCTCTGCTGTTCTGCTGTAGAAGTTAATATTTGGATACAGAGGAAAAGTAAAACAGCCTCTGAGGGTAACAAATACATAGTCAGGAAGGTATAATTTGTGTGTAGGGAATTCATGCATAGATATTCATTTCATATCAATACCTAATTGACCTCCTTTTAATTCAAAAAGCATCACCCTTGTTGGTATTTCAGTGAGATACCATGTTGGAGAGAACCCAGAAACTCCTTGATGCTTGTTGTCCTTTGGAGAATAGCTAGAAGGACAAACAGGCACTCTGAAATGCTGCTGGACTTCTTCTTTGGAGCCACTGTCAAAGGACACATTTTCATAATTGATCTAGGAGACTAAATTCTTTCCTTTATCACTTGAATCCATATAACCCTCTGTAGATCTGGCCAAATTCAACTTTTGTAATTACATTTTCCAAAACAGAGTAAGCTTAAATCAATAATTAAACAAAAATTAGTTAGCACTTTTGATTTACTATGCATTTTTTAATGTAGACTTACTGAAAGCTGACATAATTTATGGACATCTCCTTCAAGCATGTCTGGTCTAAACTATAATTTAAATGAACTGGAAAAAAGATTACTTCTATAAGTTGAATCAATATGTCATGAATTGGCATACAGCATTAAGCAGGGTAAGTAAAATTGGATAGAGCAGTTATACATTGTAGTGTACAAGGTGATGGCTGTGTTCTCTGAACCTCAACCTTTGTACCTTCATGAGTGCTGAGGAGTGGAACAGGTCTGGGTAACTCAGTGGTCTGCCTTTATTTTGTGAAAAGAGAAAACATCCTTACTTTACCCAATGGTCTAAATCTGGGTTGCTCTGAGGGACTTTATTTAAAAATCTAATACATATTTTCTCCCCAGAGAAATATTGAGTTTTCATGGGTTATGATGGTTTTCTGTACACAAATGAGTATTTTTCTTTTTCCTTTTTTTTCTTCACATTCAGAGCAAGTTAATTCCTAGTGACTTGCTCTAATGAGCTTGATAAAGCAATGACATAGATTGCTCAAAATTTTCACATAGTTGCAACTTACTGAAAACAAGCACTTAGCCATGCCTGAAGAAACTAAATAATAACTTATTTAATTGATTAGCAGAATTTGCATTTGTCTTGTTATAAGCATAGCCAGGGACAGTCAAATGGTATACAGCCCTCTTAAATTAGGCTGCTTCTTACACCTGTGATAAAATCTGAGGTATGCACTGTGGTGCACATAGGAGCGAGCTTTGATGTAGTGGACAGGTCTGCTAAGAATGCACTAAAACCTGTGCTCTGGTAACTTCCAGCTGTCAGAGCCATCTGAGAGCCTGGCTGCCTGGAGAACAGCACGGAGAGGTTTTTGCTGCTATATCTGCCCTGCTGTTGTTACTGGGATTGAGCTTGTACCGGTATTGAATTGCTTGAACTTGCCACTAATATTGAGTTAGTGAGGTTAAGCCTGCTTGGATATGCCAGCATATAGAGCAATCAGAGCTGTGGCTGCAATTTAGACATAAGCTTTGTGCGTTCAGAGGTAGTAATCTGTGATGATTTTTTCCTCTGAATGATTTACACATTGATCCCTTCTTGGTCTGGTGGTGACTGTCCTTCTAGACTCGTCACTGTGGGCCAGTCCAGGTCCCAGGCCCTGCACACCAAGGGATTTCCATTCTTCATTTCTGTCCTTTTACTGGGCAGCAACCAAATTTCACAAAAGCCCAGTGTTAAATGATGACTGTAAAGTCCACCTGCCACAGAGGGTGCCTGCATATATAAAGACAGGAGGGAGAAATCCTGATGAGAGTCCACTGAACAGAATTCTGCAGGTAGGAGCCGATTTCTGTGAAGAGGCTGTTGGGCTTAGTGCACCCCTGTCCTGCTGAACAACAGTAATATTATTTGAGAGAACAGAACCTGAGAGTGAGAAAAGAGGTGACAGGAGGTATCTGAAAGCTGTCAGGGGTGTGAACTGGGGGGTGTGAATGAATCCTCACAAGCATGTACACCCTATGAGCTAGGATAGAAGCTACAGGGAAGACTTCAGCCCACATCTTGGAGCAGGTTCCAAGTCCTGCTCTTGTATTTAGATTTCAGTTTAGAAGGTGATTTTTAAGATATATCTAAAAGAAAGTAATCGGAGACTTGTATAATATGCATTTCGGATTGCAGAGAGAACCTAAATGCTGATATTTTCTAACTTCAGACTGATTGAATTATCACTCTTAAAACACTCTCTTAATATAGTTAGTGCATGTAATTAGATCACAGAGGCTGGCTTAAAACATCATCACAATTGCATCACAAGTGGAGATGTTCAGCATAATAAACCCTCATTTCATATCTCTCTGTGCATCAGCCCGGCATGCTTTAATTCAGATTTCCCCCATAATATCCACTGTTGATCCAATCAATTCTCTGAGAGGTAGCTCTGACATTCTGACAGCAAAAGGAGCAATGTTAACATCTTATCATTGTCAACAAAAGGGAAATGTCACAAGAAAGAGATGAAGGATGCAAGACAAAATGCAGTTGAGGGAAGAAGAAAGATAGAAACAAGATTCTTTTTGCTCCCACTCATTGTGTGCTTGGCTAAGCAGGTGGGACAGGGAAAAAAATCAAGCAAGCCTGGAGTCAAAATATCTAGAAGACAGGAGTAGAATGAAAACACAAGTGAGAACCACCTTCTCCCACCAAGACATATTTTATCTTGACATGCATGAAGCAATGGAGGCTAAGGTGGGCCAGTTCCCAGAGCTGATTTGCTCTATTGCTGCATCTGCTATAACTGAGGTGAGTATTTTTGGCAAGCACCACCTGTGATGAAGACATTTGTCACTAGCAGCTGGATGCATTTCATATAGGACACAGAATAACCGGGGCCTGAGCAGGTACCAACTTAAGTACTAGCAGACTCCCATTCACTTCCATGTCAATAGAGTACTAGTTCCTTTATAGAGGATGCTTTGATAAACTAATAAATTAACTAGTTCCTTTATAGAGGATGCTTACATCTTCTCACACACCTCTGCAACCTGTATATGAGCAAGTAGATAAGTAATTTTGCAGGATCTGAGTCATGCAAGAAGAAACTTCCCTAGTTCATTTACTGGATCCTTTTTGTGCAGTAACTTGGTGTCCTAAGAAAATAATGCCTAAGAATCACAGCTTTTGAGCTCCCTGGCTAAATGTAATCAAATGGGGTGGCAAGGTCCACGTTTAAAATACTATAAAAGATATGTGAAAACGAAGATCTCATGGGAGAATATTAATCCCTTTATCTCACTGATGAAGAGTTAGGCAGATTTCAGGTATAACACATACTTGTAACAATTGCTTGCTGTGCAGCTGGCATGTATCTTGTGCTCAGAGTTGTCACAAGGGAGAGACAAGGAAGCTAAAATCACTGTAAAGCAGGGAAGGTTTACGAGTATAAGGTTTTATTTTTCCTTGCCAGTAGAATACCTGATTTTTCCTTTCACAGACTACTGAAGGATCCTACTAATGGCACCACTTGAAGACAAAATAATGAAAAAAGAGTCCATCTCAATGCCTTTTCAGCAAAGAGGCAATCACTCTAAGTAAGCCTGTGTTGTTCTCCCTAAGCCTTTGACCACCTGCAATGCCAGGTAAAGAGGTAGTCAGTGCTGATAGCCTTTTGGATTTGAGACTTTGACAGAAAATAAAGGGTTCCTGGAGAGGGCTCTCAATAGCTCACTAGTGCAGGCAGCAGCCCTACTGCATGAACAAGAAGGACATGTGATATCCCAAATTAGCTTTTCTCTGGTACCAGCAAGAGAGCTGCTTTTAAACAGGCTTAAATTCAATGCCTTAGGCATTCACAAGTCTTTCTCTTCCCAGATGAACTAGACCAAGATGGAGAAAACACGAAGTAGTAAAGTGACTAAGAGTAACATGAGGGAGACTGACACTACATGGAGATGTTGCATTACCTTCAAACCATGCATTATTTATCCAAGGTGTTTATAGTTTATGTTTTATTTCAAAGAAAGGGAAACAATTTCAGGAATGAGAATACTCAGCAGGTGCTTGTAAACAGCCTTAAGTCTACCCTGCAGTGACACCTTGAGGGGAAAACATTAAAAATAAATAACCAGAATGTGCATTTCAAATCATTGCTGAAGAAACAGGAAGGAGACTACCAGGAGTCTACAAGACTACCTGGGTGTACAGCTGCCTGGTCTCCTGGAGCAGCTCATCACAATGTGGGGCCTGACAGCACCACTCCTGACAAACGGCTTTCAGTTAAGCTGTACTAGCTCCCAACTCTTGTACACATCTCATATTTCTAGTCTCACTTGCCTCTTTCCCTTTTTCCTCTCCTCCAGAGGAGATACAATTACCTCATGATTTTCAGAAATGGATCAACATTTGGTTTTGACATTACTTCTGCGACTAAAAATGATCTTACACAAAAAATTGGGGATTTTTTCAGAGGCCATTTCTTATTCCTTGTGTCATAGAACAAATTGCTTAGCCTCCTGGAGAGCAATGGAAGGCCTCAGGGTGACCTGGAGGTGGCTTCCCTGTGGGAGCCTGGTCTGGCCTGGCAGATTTGGTTGTGGGGTCAGTGTGGTGGTTGCACCCATAGGGGGGCTAATTTGTTCTGGCCCCTCTCCTACTCACCAGCCTTTTTGTTGCATGCTCGACTGGTTGTAAGTACAAGCCCTTACAGAAGCTTTCTGTAGACATGACCCAAGAATGGCATCAGAGATGTGCTCCTGGAAATGGCCTCCACTTAAGGCTGTGTGCCTCACCTCTGTTGAGTGCAGAGGCAAATGTTTGGGGAAGTGTCCCCTGTTTTAGCAAAGTACAGTGACCAGTGATCTCAGGTGCCCGAGGGATTGCTGCTTATGAGGAAAAGCAGCTGCAAATGATCACTGCTCTTTCCAAAGGGCATTCACATGGAAATGAATACTGGTATAAGACTTCCATATGTGTGAGCTGCACCTCTGTGCTGTGTGGTCAAACAGCAGGTCAGCACATGGAATGGTTTATAAAACCTCCAGTGGAGCTTTCAACAAGGGCAAGTGTGGGGTTCTGCACCCAAGGAGGAATAACCCCAGGCACCAGCATGGGCTGGGGGCCAACCTGCTGGAAAGCAGCTCTGCAGAGAAGGACCTGGAAGTCTTGGTGGAAAATCAGCTCTCCATGAGCCAGCAGTGTGTCCATGTGGCCAAGAAAGGCAATGGAATCCTGGGGTGCATCAGGAAGAGCATTTGCAGCAGGTCATAGAATCTGACCCTGCTGCTCTGCTCAGCCCTGGTGAGAATCACCTGGAGTGCTGCATCCAGTTCTGGGCTCCTCAGTACAGACACCCAGCTCCTGGAGTGGGGTCAGTGGAGGGCAACAAAGATAATTAAAGGACTGGAGCATCTCTCTTTCAAGGATATGTTGAGGCAGCTGCGCCTGTTCAGACTCTGCAAGAGATGACGGAGAGGGGACTTTGGTGGTGTCGAGCAATAGGACAAGGGGCAAGGGGCAGAAACTGATGGGCAGGAAGTTCCACCTGAACATGAGCAAGAAGTTTTTAATGTGCAGGTGACAGAGCAGGTCACAGGTTGTCTGTGGCTGGTGTGGAGTCTCCCCTCACTGAAGATATTCAGGAACATTCTGGATGCAATCCTCTGCCATGTGCTCTGGAATGACCCTGCTTAAGCAGAGAGGAGCTGCTGTGGTCCCTTCCAACCTGACCCATTCTGTGATTCTGTTTCAGAGACCAGGTGAGAGGCCAGGGCTTGTGCAGTCTTCATGTTTTGTGAGTAAACATAGTCAGTTTGGGTTGAGCTTGGGCGAATGAGGAGAGGGACTGCTTTCATAATGCTTCTGCCATGTACAAAGCATGAGATAACATTGTGCACTTTTACTAGGGAGAAAAAGGGCACAGGCACAAAAACTTGTACATTGGTTGTTATGTGCTCTGGCATGCTAATATGAATTAATTTTAATTTCTAATCAGTATGTTTAATTTGTAAAGCCCCAGAAAATACAATTGATGTCATTTGGGAAGGGCACATACAAAGAAAATTAGAGGTTTTGAGTACAAAATTCATTTTCACCCTGCCTGTGGAGCTGCTCCTAACCTTCATAATTAAACTATCTCAAATGTAAAAAGAAATCTTAAAATACGTTTACACTGAAGGTTTGTGAATTCAGTCAAATAACGTAGTCGGTACACTGTTTACTGCTGCACGTATGAAATTCTACAAATTAAATTATATTCAAGACAGATGGTGTCACCACAGCAGTCATGTGACCTGTATGCTCTGGCACAGGGGAAAGGGGAAATTTTGTTTCTAATCATTGCAGGATTAGTTTAAATTACCTTGAAATGAAGCTACCAACAATATCATCAACAACAAAAATGTCAATCTCTTCTTTGTTTGTCCTTACAAACTGCAGCAAATGGGTCTGTAAGGAGTTAATCAATAATCATAGGCCATTATGGGATTCAGCAGGCCAACATGTTGCTGACAGCCCTCTCTAGGGAATCCCACAGGTGTGGAACAAGAACATCAGGCACTGTTCCTGCCTTTTGCACGCCGGTATCCTTCACTGGTCAGGAAATTGTGCCCCAGAGAAAATGAAAGTGGGGTATTTGATCTCATCCCAAAATATCCATCCCTTGGCACCAGTGATGCACAAGCTCCGTCAGAGGCATCTCATGTGGAGCCATGGGAAACAGATACACCAGGTCTTCCAAGCTTGGTATAACCACCCTTGTTTCCATTTTACTGCTGAGAAGTGTGCTTTTTGAGGGGAGTATCTATGCATTTAACCCTTTGTTCTGCCAGTTCTTCTGGTGCTCAATCATGCTCTATTCCTGCCAATCTTCATGTTTTTGTTACAAATCTCCCCACCATTTGGGCTCTCCCGGGCTCCAGGCAGACTCCCTACCTGAGATGAGGCACAATGCAAGCACAGAGGTGACTGGTGCAGCTCTATGCCTGTCTCCTACTTTGCCTAAATGATCCAGGAAACACCATCCACTGGCAGTGGCAGCAGGTGGTCTGCCCTGGCCCATGCAAGCTCTTTGACAGCTGATGTAGAGAAGCACTTTGTACTGAAAGAAACCTGAAGAAGGTTCTCACAGATATTTGGAGTATCCTGAGCCTTAGTGATGGGGGTATGTGCAGAGCAGCCTCCTTGTTCCCTCCGAATGGTGGGAGTGCTCTGCTCCCCCCATGGCTGAGCAGAGACAGCTGGGCTGTTTCCCAAGCAGTTCCCTCACCACTGGAAGCAGCTGGCCCTGGGAGCCTCACAAATATGCCTGATCCTGCAAACCCACGTGGCCAAATGCACATGGCCATGGTGGGCCCCTTCTGTTCATTGGTATGGCTTGCCTGGAAAAAGCTCTCTGGGGCTCACTTGGGCTACGTGCCAGTGAAACTCTTCACCTTGAGAAAGAGGGTTGAATGATAGCAAGAACATGGTTTGGTTTGGTTTGGTTTGGTTTGGTTTGGTTTGGTTTGGTTTGGTTTGAAGAAAGGAAAGATATGTTTCTTTATCACCCTGTATTTTTTGTTCAATTGGCTTTTATGCACTGCATGGTATCTATAAGCACCATAAAGCTTTAACATCTGTGGTGCCTTCAGCACTGCAACACAGCATTACAAACTGAAAATTGTCATTGTACAACTCAGATCTGTATTATTGCGTGAATGGAGCTCCAGCCTTCAGAAACTATCATTTACAGTTTTCTTTTGAGTAAGGACTACTGGGTAGGCCTTTTAAAAAAGGGTGAAAATCGCTTTGAATTGAGCAAATTGCAACAAATAGTGGCTAGTTGTATGTATGCCAGTCTGTGCCACAGGGAAGGTAGATTTTATAAATGCTTTGGGATTCCACTTCATCCTTTTATAGTAGCTTTTTCTCCACCGCTGCATCCTCTCCAGTAATGGTGTTAAATAGTGCATATACAATTTTGATGTTTTATGCTGTGTTTTTCTTCCAACACTGGACTGAGACTGTGTTTCCCTCCCTGCTCTGAAATTTAGTTGTGGATATAGAAATTCTATCATTTGTTGCTGCAGCATGTGAAGAATTAGAAAATATTGTTTGGAGCACACACGACTTTTTCATTGGCCTCTCTTGACTGAATCAGATGGTCAGACACTGTCATGCCATCTGTAGTAAGCCCTGCAGGTGGATGTGGCATGCCATGAGATTTTGTTTGACAGCCTTTATTCATCAGATGGTTTTGCAGGCAGCTCATTACAGAATGATGAACCTGCCTGTTTCTGGTTAATTATCAACTTCACAGTCCGTTGGGTGAGATCAGCTCTCTTATAAGTGACTACTGATTCCTGTGAAAATGATTTTTTCTCTCTTTACTGCACCATTTAAAAGTAAACCAGCATTTCAGGAGCTTTAATCACTACTGTCTTTTAGTCTTCTGTAGAGACATCTCCACAAAAAAAAAATTGTCAAAAAATTGCTGATAAATACATGTACAAGGTACTGGTCATCTTTGATAAATCCTTTGTTTCTACTCTTAGCACATTTACACTATCAAGATGAAAGGCCAAATGCTCTCTTCTTATGACTTCATAAACATCAGAGAAGTTGCACACAGAGGAGTTTGGCCAGAATGAACTATAATGTTTTTTTCTCTCTTTTCTATGTGATTAATGATATAAATATAAAAATTAGTTTGAAGGAATAATGTATGTTTCTTTTAAAGTTTGTGCCGTTTGAGGAGTTTACACCTTTTCTTCTGTTGCTGGAGATCATCTACTGCATTCTAGGTACTAGTTTATTTTGAGAAGTTATTGGGTTTGTTTACAGTCTTTACCATTCAGAGCTCAAATACATACAAAGGAGGATGAATAATTCCTTTCTTACCATCTTCCTGTGAGTCAATGCAAGAGAAATGAGTGCAGAGCAACAGGAAATTTCATCAGGAACACTGGTACATCGAGAGAGGCTAAGCAAAGAGTCGGATGCCACCAGATACAGTTCTCAAAAGCACTTCTCACACCAAGAGAGGATCAAGGATGGTGTTTTACACCTGGAGAAGTACTGGATTTGTTGGCATCATAGCAGTCACTCTGTACATTCATTGAATTTGTATTCCAGGCTGGGTAAGGGCAAGCTATCAGGTTGTGACTAGTAAAGCATCCCAGAAAGCTGTGCAAGGGAGGAAAAATTGCATCACTGGTTTCACTCTTTGCACAAGGCTGATGGAATGAGGTTCCTCATGCTGCCCTCTCTCAGCAGGAGTGCTGTGACCCCATGCTGGCAGTGCTGGAAGGTGCCAGTGCAGAGTTCTGCCGCTGTCCCTGCTCCCCACAGCGCCTTTCCCTGGTGCACAGCAAAGCTCCTGATGCCTTCCTGCTCTCCAGGGGCCACAGCCTGTCTCCCCACCCTGCGGGGAGCACTGTGCCAGGCAGGCAGCTCCAAGCCCTGGGCTGCACAGTCCCTCCTCTCTCGGGGCTGAGACTCACACCATGCACCCGTAGGTGCCGGTCCCAACGGGGGCTGGCTCCCTGCAGCAGCATCCAGCCAGCACTGCACAAACACTGCTCCCCATGGATGCAGGTGAACCCACAGGGCTGATCCCTGCAGGAAATGCTTCTAGTTGGTATTCAATAGGGGCAAATTTGGTTAAAAAGATGCAGGTTTGAGAGAGCAGTAGCCTGCAAGGGAAGTCCTGATATGAAATTGTAACAGGCAAAACAAAGCATTTCCTGTCAACAAAATGGGTTCTGTCTTCACATTACATCTCCAAACAGAATGACACAACAATGGAGAAAACACACCTTTGCAAAACACAAATATAGTTAAGGAATACACAAATGAAAATACCATGCTCTTCCATAACAGATTTCTGGGTCGATTTTCAGAAATGGCAAAATGTTACCTATGTAGGAGGTAAAACAAATGTCCCATGTTATCCAGCTGGTTCTCCAATCTGTCTATTGCAACACATCAAGAGACATCTTGGGAAATGCCTTTACACTCTATGTATAAAAACTATAGTTACCATAGACAGAAGCATTTTCTTTGGGAAAATGCATCCCAAGAACATTAAAGGATGTTTCACAACTGTATAGTGTTCTAATGAGGAGCTAAGAAATTGATTTAATCAGAGCAAGTGTTGGTTTCATAACAGAATTCTCTAAGCACAAAGATAAAACTAACTGTCTTTAAAAACTATTCCAGCAGCCAGTTTGTTGCATGCAATGCAGCGGTGTCAAGTGCAATTCCTGCTGTAATCACTGGGTGGCATTTGGATGTACTGGAAGGGTTCAATTTTGGATGGTAAATGAACTGGAATATTGCATTTTATACAGAGTAATGAAATGTAAGCAGCAGATCAGTGACAGAAATAAGAATGCAGGTGAGTGCTAGATATAGATTCATAAACATTCTAGAATAAATATATATATGCCACTAAAATACTTAAAGATTACTGTAAGGTGCTTGATGACAAGCAGTGTTATTAAGGCTAATCTCAGGATAAGCTTGTTATTGAGAGAATAGTGACTATTAGTCTTGTGGCTGTGTCCCAGACATCATCCTGCTGGTCAGGCTACAGGTACATTGCTCATCCTGCCTGTAGGCTCACATAAATCATGGAAAAGCAAACAACCACTGGGCTCCCATGCTGACCCCAGGCAGCCCTGGGGGCACCAGGATGGCCCCATACAGGCACAATTGCAGAGGCCACCCCACTCTGCAGTGCTGCTCTTGTACAGGTTGGACTCCCATCCTTCCTTCCTTCCTTCCCCACTCCTTCCCTCCCTCCCTTCCTCACAGGTATCTGTCTTGGTCACCCCTCACCAGACTCAAAGGGCTGCAAAAATGTAGCTGCCTCACCAAATGCAGCCAGATCACAGTGAAACAGACCCTACCATTTAGGAAACAACTGGGCAGCTGGTTCCCCTCTTCCCTTCTGTTGCACAAACCTGACACAGGGTTTCACAAACCAGTGCTTCATACTGACAGAAATGTAAGTGCTTCTGAGCCCTCGTGGTCTGTGAAAGTATGAATTCAGTGTATAATGAGATGCCCTCTTGTTCCAGCAAAGGATTAAAAAGAAAGAGATCGTTTTGTTTGTCATTTGAGAAACAAAATCAAAGAAGAAAAAATCTTTTAGAAAGAAAAACTATGCTTTGTCTGCTCTTTGAAAAGAAGAAAACTAATCACAAACTGCCTCCTTCACTTTACTTCTGGAATTACTTCTAGTCAGAAGGGAAGGGGGCTGACAAGTTTTTCTGTTTTAACTTCAGGTCCAGCAGTTCTTTCTAGGAAAAAACAAGCAAAATTTACATTGCTGTGAAACTGTAGAGGAAAAAAATTAGGCAAATAAAATGCTTTGAGATGATTAAACATTTTTTCTACACATGAATCTAACCTGTTCATCTCTAATATGGAAACTTGGGGATTTTCTACTTGGCAGCAAAGTACTAACAAAGACTTAAAAGTCCATAGCTCCCATCAGTATTCCCCTATAAAGTCATCCATAGATATATGACTGTTGGGATGTCCCTTTCCCTAATATTTGCAAAACAACTGTACTGCTGGATGTAAGTCACTGTGTATTTATTGAACTGAATAAGTATGCTTTAAGAGAACAACCCCTCCTTTTCCATCAGAAATGCTACTG
The DNA here is from genome assembly GCA_013400495.1 of Nicator chloris. NCBI lineage: Eukaryota > Metazoa > Chordata > Aves > Passeriformes > Pycnonotidae > Nicator > Nicator chloris. The sequence continues at coordinate 11,081 of WAAE01002166.1, read as the reverse complement.
CCATAATGCACATGTTATAAAGGAACCTGTTTTATATCGAAGGAGGAGGTTTTTCTCAAAAAACTGGCCACAAGTCTTTTATTGAGCTATTTATTTCCCTTGCTTCCATCATCATCATCATCCTCCCTTTTTCAACACATGCAGTCAGGCCCATGAACACCAGTTATTGAGTCAGTGAAGTTGCAGAGTTATGATTTGCTACACACTGCTTTACCTCCCTTATGCTGGACTCTTCCTCTGGCAAAAAGCAAGAATTGAAACAGGAGGTCTGTCTAAAGGTGAGACATCTGCATGAGACTAATGCATTAACCTACTCACCGCAAAGGATTCCTGCTGCATCCTAATCATCACATGAACACGGCCAATCTCCAGCCATGACGTCAAAAATACTCCCTTCCTGACATGTTTGCTGTGCAGTCTGCCAGCTGCACGCACCCACTGCCAGCTGAGTGCTTCAGAAATGGATCCATCAGCTGCTGCTGGGAACAGAAAGTCAGTCGGTGGCACTCCCTGTTCCAACCCAAAACGGAGATGTTTACTTTTCAGCATTGCAAAGTTACATCTAACCACCCACCTCATAAATATATATATATATATTTTTTTTTTTTTTTTTGCTTCAGATCTGAATCACAAAGTCTCTGTGTCATTCCCAGCCTGGCAGCAGCTGGAAAGATGGGGATGTCCAGGCCTGTGTGTCCTGGTCCTCTGTGTGCAAACAGATGAGTCAAGGCACAGTTTTTACTCTGGGCTGCCTGTAAAGGTACTCTCAAACTGGGATCTGCTCCTTGATTTGGTAAACCTCTTTTGGTAACTATCACTATGGGCAAGAAACTGAGACTGATGGAGAAAAACAAGGATTTTTATGAATCAGATTGTGTTGAGGGGTAAAACATTCAAAATAACTCACAACGCAAGCCTGATACTCTGTTACGAAGCTCGAGGCACTTCCACAGATATAAATAAACCAGCAGCGTAGTAGCCTGCCACCATCGCTTGAGCAGTCTGTGGACCTATTTCTGCATGCAGGAGCCCTATTCCTGCCGCCACATCCCCCGGAGCATTGCCTCCGGCCGAGCCGCGCCGCCGCAGCTGCAGCCAGAGCCACCTCCCACGGGCTGGGGACACGCTGGGGGCACAGAGCATCCCCAGGGCCACCGGCTGCAAACCCACAGGGGGACTCCCAGAGAGCAGAGAAGTCTTTGAAAAGGTTGTCTGAAAAATTCTCTGTACTGTTGTAAGAAAGACATCCGCTGTGCAGAGACACAACCTCACAGCATCATCTCCTCTTTTACACATTCCCAAAGGCCAGCTGCAGACAGATGTGCTTTCACTGACTGACATCTTAGCCCACCAGTGATTATTAATCAGCAGACATGCTGTAGGCTAAAAGTAAGTAAATGCCAAAGGGAGATTTAAATACAATTTTTTCCTTCAAGAGTATTTGAAGGGCCGTACGTTGCCAATTTCAAGTAATATATTGAAATAATTTCTGCTTTTGGAAATAATATTTCATTTTTCAGGTATCAAATAAACTTCATTATTCATTCTTTAGTCATACAATCTTGTTTTTGAGACAATAGAAATTCAATTCTTTTTTTTCTTCCATAAAACACGATTTTGCAAACATTTTTTGTAATTGCAGGTTATTAAAAATGAGAAGCTCAGCACAGTTTACTGAGATAAGATTTGCTCTGACCCAGAATAGAGCGGGAAGGGATTCCAGCACAAAGGTGAGGTAAATCAATACACATCACCTGCAATAAAAATAAGAACTCTACACTGATAAGGGAAGAGTAAACTCTGTTTAAATATATAAGAAACTACTGAGAATATATTTTTTAGTAAGTAATCTGAGGTAACAACGTTGTTTAGAACCACCAGATGCCTTTGAAGCATTTTATCAGGATCAGTTTTCTTGTAGAAATTTCTTAAGGTAAGCAACTGATTCTGTCCTAACATCTGCACAAGACCACAGAAAAAGTATATAAAGAATGCCGCAAAGCGAGGAATCTGATTCCCAAATTGCAGTCTCACAAATCATCAAAATCACCTCAGGGTACCCTACAGCTAGCTTGCTGGTGGCCCAATGTTTCTGTTCTTCATCTTTCAGACTCATAATATAGCTTATGTAGCTTAACTACATTCATTATTCCAGTCTCACTTTTTCACCTAACAGCACCTGTCACAAGGATGATGGTGATTTTTGAGTAGAAGGGTAATGGACAAAGAACTCCTTATGTCTTGGTTGGCATACTTAAAATAATTTGGTAATTCCTTCTGGAGATGTTTATCTGAATATCTGTAAACACTATTTAGATTTCAAGTTACTCTTTATGTCTCTAAAACTTTATGATAGAAATTGGAAACAAGAACTCCTAAGTGTGTCTTTATCCCTTTGTTATGATATTGAAAGAACTTGAACCTAGAATGGAAAAAGACCCCATATAGTATTTCTACTACAACCTGAAGGAGAAATGGTGTTTCATTGCTCTGAAATTAAATCTAACTTTAATGGATTCTCATAGTTCATGACCAAAATCTGGTTTTGATTTCTAGCACACCTTTGGCATTCAAAGCACTGGTATTTTAGTATTCATTCAGTCAATCCTCAAAATGTGCAGTTTGCCATGAAGACGTACAGCTTGAAATATCATTATCCATGACTAAATAAGCTGTATGGTGTTACCTTGTTGATTATGGTCACATTATTGTCCAGCTTTACTGCAAAGAATTTCAAATAAAATTGAAGCATCGCATCTGTTGCCAATGTAAATATAAAATAATTAGGAACAGAGACTCAAATAAGCGGTGACTAACTGCAGAATAAATGCAAGTCTGAATTTGTTGCTCTGTTTAGAATTTATTAGTTCTCTGCCTTTACTACTTCAGAAAGGCATCCAGGTCCTACCTACTAAAAAATTACACTAACGGCTGATAAAAGCCTGGGCAAAGGAGTAGAGTATCTGTGAAACCCAGTGACTCCCCTGCTAAGACAAAAAAACAGGTTCTGAATCATGACAGGGATGTGCAGACCTTGGAAGTTCTAAGGTAGCCTCATCACTGTCTTGGATGAGGTTTAAGCTGGAGTGTAAGAGGTATAAAAATTAGTTCAGGATGGGGGAAAGGGAAGCAGTGGAGAACAGGAGGCATTGCTTTGGATTCCAAGTGATGCCTTAAGTTTTAGCTTTCATGTTTCTCAGATTCTGTGCTGCCTAGGTGTGTAGTTCTGTGCCTCATATTGAGTGCTAGTGAGCTCTCTTCCCAGAGTAGGTAAACAAAACAAATCCTTTCCTGCTGAAGACCAAGGACAACTTTCAGGCCCAAAAGCATAAACAATGGTGGACTGAAGAGAGAAGACAAGAAGGATGGGACTTCATAATCTGAAGCTGTAATTGGACAATTAAACCCCAATATGCAAATGGACCAAAACTTATAAAAGTGTGAGACTTTGTGACCGGTCGTCGATTTTGTGACCATTTTGGGTCCACCTTGGGTGTAGCCCTGGCCAGGCTCTTATACTGTCCAAGGTGTATGTACCCTTAAAGGCTTTTTAATAAATACCTACTTTATTCTGTCAGCACTGTCTAGTCTCTGTTCCAGGTCAGCCTTCCCAAGGCATCACAAAAGGTTTAAAAATTGATATGCACAGAGAAAGGGCACTTAGAGCTGTATACAGATGAACCAACAGCTTCCAGGCAAATGAAAACAAAATGCTGAAAAGTCAATTATTAGAAGAGAAGATTCTAATTTTTCTAAGTGTACAGCTGCAATGCTGTCATGGGGATACATGAGGTGGTTGAAAAATCCATGTGAGGAAAGCCTGAGTAGTAGTACTAGGCAGGATGATGACTCAGGAATGGCCCACAGCAGTGTGAGAAGGGAGCTCCCCACAAATGAGCTGTATCACTGAGTTGACTTAACGTGTATGAGAGGGCTGATATGCAACAAATTCTTAATAACTTAAAAAAAAGGCATTTCAGATGATGTTAAGGGAATCGTTACTATAACCTCAGGCTGTCCACAGTCACTTAAATCATTCAAATCCTGGGTCATTCATACTGTTAATGTGTTACTGTTTTAGATATGCTACTAATTTATAAAAGATTAATGTGGATTGTTGTAGAATTCAATTCACTCCAAGTGTTTTCAACAACGAGTAGGAAAGAATATTTATTGTAGAAAGGATCAATATCAACATGACAGGGCTCCTCTTTATTTTCTTTTAGATTATAACATGCCAATTTATTGAGAAAATACATCAGTTTGCACAAATTCCTACCTCTTTGGTGGGAAAATAGAGGAGGGACTTGTTCTTTCCCCAAGCCTTTTCATATTTTTTTTTTTTAAGATTATACACTTAATGCTGTTTCCCTCAATTACTTAGTTATAACTTCACAAGACAATATATTCGTCTTTGGGGAAAATGCAATAAGCAGACATCATTTATTCAACCTATTTGATTACTTCTGCCAAGCCTACTTCATTATCCCAGTCCTACAAAATATAGGGAAAATTTTAAATTAGCTGTTTCTTTCTGAAATAAACACCCCAGTACTATAATGGATTTTACACACTGGGTCACATGCATCTGTCTCTATACATTCAGAGCACATTTTGAAAAATTGAGCTGCTTTGAAATGAGCCTCAAGAGTTAAGCCTCACTCTCAAAATGTTTATTTCATGATAAACACAGTTTTGATTCCCTTTTCAATCAGTTGAGAGAGAGACAAGAACCATACAGGGACAATTTGGATCACAAATACTCTGGGTTACTCTTTAGATCTCCTTGCTTGCTCTCATTCCTTATTGCAGGTGAAGACCAGGAGGNGAGATAAAGTCCTGGCCTGAAGACTAGGGCAAATTTCTGATCTGTTTTTAACTCAAAATCTCCTAAAATGACCCCATGTTGACTCTTTGATCCAGGGTGTATCCTCATTCTTTCCAGAAAATTACTAAAAGCTGATCTGTAGCTAAAAACATCTCATTTATTGGCAAGGTGGTGTGTATTATTGAGGTACTTTGCATTGGAATGGTTCACTTACTGCAAAAGTAAGTGAACAAATATGATAGTACCTTAAGAACTTTTTTTTTCATTGCTGCATTTACACAGGCACTCCTCTGTCCAAGTGGCTGGTAAATTATGGAATAAGCTGAAATTATAAAATTCTTGAGTGTTTTAGTAAAACTGCCACAACAAAAATACCTTTTCTTAGTAATTAATTAGGAATCATGTACTTTGAAAGCAGGGACATCATTAGGGATAAACAATCCCAGTGAAACCAGCAGCATCAGGTGATCAGTGATTATTCCCCATGGAATGTGCAATTTCAGCTCTGTTCCTGATGAGGTCACAATTGCTGCTCTCCATAGGGTGGTGGTTGTATCTACCTTCCTGTCATTAATTCACAGACAGGCTTTGCATGTGACAGTGAAAGAAGAGCCCATTCCTGTGTACAACATGACAGCTACGCTGACTCTCCAGCCTGGGGAAGAATTCATAATCTAATTAATGTGATCACAAATGATAATCCTCATGGACACTGCATATTCTAAGAAAGGTCATGGGATCTTCAAATGCAACAGCTGCTCTCCTGGACTATTTTACCTTATGCTGACAAACAAACAAAAGCTGTTAAACTGGAAAGATTGTTGAACTGGCCTGTCTTGTATTATGTCTCCTCACAGTTGTGTTGAAAAATACATGTAACTCCAATGTAACATGATTTTCTTTGCTTTCTCTGGTGTAACTGACTTATGCAGCTGATTTGGGATGATTTAAACAGCTGGTATATTATCTGCATTCAGACACATCTGGATGGTTTGATAATGAGAAGGTTTCATACTACTTTAAAGAAAGAAAGGAGATTCTGATAAAAGACCCCCAGAAATTCACTTCTTTCTGGAAGCTTGTGTGTTAACAACTCATATCTAATAGAGTTTAAAAAGTCTAGTAATATACTAACCCATCCAACGAGTGCTGAGTTTTTCTAAGTGAGGTTGAGAAAAGGCAAAAATTAAAATGAAAGCTTAAAATGTTGTAGGCAGCATTAAAATCTATTACCAACAAGTGGAAATGTGCATGAGCCTTAACTTCAGAAATCTTATAAAACCAACAAAAAACCCTTTGCAGCTTATCGGCATAACCAGCCATGAAGAGCTGGTAGAAAGCTGAGGTCAGGGCTGTGGAGAGGAAACGCTTTTTTCTGTGTTGCATAATTACTTACAGCACTTGAAAATATCATCCAGTTTGTTCATGACTTTTATGTGTAGATTCTATGATTCAGCAGCTTGGAAAAGAACATATACCTGTTTCCTACAGGACAAAGCACGGCAAAGTGGTGGGTTGTTTTTTTTTGTTTGGGGAGGGGGGTGTTTCTTTTTTCTTTTATTTTGTTAGTGGTTTTGGTTTTCACTATTTGATTGCTGAGGTGAGGGGAAGAGAGAGGCATGAGCATACAGTCAGCAGAGCCCGTGCAGAGGGAAGAGTACAAACTTGACAGAAACAGCAGACTCCCACCAACCATGAATTTTGGAAGTTTTTGGCAGCGTCTGCGTTTCCCCTCATGCTCGAGAACATTTCAAAGGCAGGATTACAAAAGAAGACATGAAATGTTCAGTTCGAAACTGTACCTGGGGCTCCGGGGAGAGGGCAGGGGCAGGTCCGGAGGCAGCGCACGCTGTTTTGAAGGACTCACTCCAAAGCCTCCCCTTTCTCCCTCTCTGCCAGGTAAGGATCACAGCCCGGCACACGAGTCACCGCCTCTTCACTTAGACAATAAGGACGAGGATTAGTTAACCCGAGACTGCTTTACCCACCTGTGCCTCTGACCTAAATACCACAGTTAAGCACCAGGATTTGTGAATTGAGGACTCGAGGCAGGAACTGCAGTGATACAAAACTGGCGCTGGGCAGCCTTTGCTATAATAACCAAGTGCTTTACAAACATGCAGCTGGCGTCTCGCACCTATGAGTTATGAATTTCTCAGTATATTCACGAGATAAGTTTGTCAAATACCACAAACATGAAGCCACAGAAAAAACATAAGTAGTATCACTTCCTTAAAGCAATAATTAGCATGACTGAACAGCAGCATGAAACCTCCTACTCTTTTGCTTTTTCCCTGGGAGGATCTTCTTGGCTAGAAATTCCTGCTGCATAATGATGTTCACCTTGTCCTTACCCAATGGCATGCCTAGAGTGCAGAAAAGAAAATTCCGAAAAAACCCCACAACCAAACCTCAAAATAAATGAGACTTGGCAATAACTAAATGCTCAAATTTACAACTATTTGATATTTTAAATCCTTGCATTGATTTTTAATTTCTTTCCACTGTTTAAAACTTCATTTCTGCCAGGGAAGTAGAGAAGGGAGGAGAATAAAACTACCACTGTTTGAATACTCCTTTTGCTGAGCCTATCATCTTTGTTAATTGCCTCTAATGAATAATTCACTCAGGGATAAACATGCTACCATTATTATTTTGTCAGCAGAGTCAGTATGATTCAGAGGAGAGCAGTCATATGACTGTCACACTTCCCAAATTGTGAAAAGATGTGGGAAAACAAAAATTAGCAGCTGAGAGAGAAGGCTTAACTTTTACTACTATGAACAACTGAGCAGCCAGCCTGTGGCTGATTTGAAATACATACACACACAGACTTAAAAAGGAAATATTACTGTTGAACAGAAACCACTCTAGAGCAGACAGGTTTCTTTTCCCTGAGAGGCCTTAGAACGAAAGAGAAAAATCACTCTAAGTTAATCAATTGATTACACCAACTTGGCCAGAAAAAGCAGAGTTCTTTGACACACAATCCCTCTTCTTAGGGTCTTAAATCATATTGACTTTAAAAGTGCTGAGATTGTAAGAGTGCATCCAGCTCATACTTCCTATGTCACACTTCCCTTTTGTATACCTGTCTTTTGAAACATAAAGAGAGTGATAAAAGAGTCATTGCAAAGTAAATATCTGCACACAGAACATTGCCATGGCCAGAAGAGTGGAACCATTCCTATGGATACCTGTCAGAAACTACTGACATCTGCTGGTTTCCAGAAATCAGGACTATTGGGATCAAGACAAGGCATAATTTTACTGCCTTATCAAAGGCCCCTTTGTGTGAGTTTATGTGACAGGGCTCTCCAGCTCAGGAGGGAGGAATGCTTACCAGCAAGCAGTAGGCTGAGGAGATTATTACATGCTGAGAAGCAGCATGTGAAAGTCTCCCAGGACTGGTGACCTCTGGAGACCAGTTGTTCTGTTAAATCCACCAGAACTGATAAATTCAGAACACCAGGAGCCTGCTGGCTGTGTGCAGAGCCACCACACACATTAGTATCAACCACGGTTTGCATTAGCTTGGATCATGCACAAACAGGTCGTGGTTGCTACATGCAAACAAAAAACCCTACAGGACTACACACACACACCTGATGAAGCAAAGAGCTCTTCAAAGGACTTTGTAACCTACCTAGGAGCCAGAGGTCCCAGGGTGGGGACTGGCCTCCCACTTTAACATTCATGACTACTCCTACAGAGTAGTCACGAGTGTTGGACTCAGTGAATGTGTGGTGTGAATAGTTATGAGCTACAAGTAACAGCTTTAGTAGCAAAAAATCTTCTGTTCCTTGGGATGTGTATGTTTCCCACCTTGTTCTGCTATCATGGAAAGGGGAATTTATTTACAGAATCAAACATCCAACTATTTTATCAGTTATTTCTTAGCAACACTAATTCCCCCATAACTAGGACTGCTGCTGCCACTGATTTAATTTCTCAAATGACTTGTTCAAAAAAGTACATGCAAAACCCACTTTATGCAAGGTCTCACTTCCAAGACTTTCTTGGAGGTTCAGAAAATGGGACTCCAACAGTTCATGACAGAAACACGGTTAGCACAATCATTTTTCTATTCCATGCAATTTAGACTTCTCATTTGAACACCAGCATGTGCAGACATTAATCATCATGAGAGACCAAATAAGTAGGTTAACTCCTTTGGTTGCTTTTACTTCTGAAAGGCAAGTTTAGGAAAGCAAATACCACTAAACAAAATGTCTGCTGTTGCCATTTGAAGATAAGGTTCTAGAGAGCCTGAATCTTTGTTAATGCCTGCTGCATTTTTCCCTTATTCCTGGCCAAAAAACACACATCACACCAGCAGAAACCTTTCAAGTATTTCCAGGAGACCTTTAGATTTTGGCACATAAAATACAGCACGTATGCAGTACACCTAGCAATTGCATCACTACCACTGAAAGTTGTACCACGCTATTATGCATTACTAGTCAGTTGAAGAACTGCTCCCAGGAATCTTAGAGCTATTGGGAAAGTGTTTAATGATTTCATCTGATGATTTACAAAATAAGCATTCATGCCTCAGGAAAGTCTTTTTAGTAGGAACGTGTTGTTACTATTCTACTCGAATAATTTCACTTCTACACTGCAGTGATTTCACTGTTTGGTTCTCTAAAGTAACAACTCCATGGAATTAGAAACTGGCAACATTTCTGCTTAGCAGCTTCTCTTCATTTGTCCCACTCTGTTACTTCAACAAAGGGATGTGAACACAAATGGAAGTTTCTCTTTAGAGACAGACAGACAGACCAGTGATGGTTAATTACAACACAACAGCAGGCTGCTATATGCTGACAAAAATCAACTGCTGGGCTGTTTACACTGCTTTGCAAAGTCTCCTTCAAGTGCCCTGAGCTGAACAGTAGCTTTGTTGCTCTGAAGGTTTCTGCTCAGATGGCTTGGCAAGGTCTTGCCCTTAGCTGCAAGCTACAGGATTGCATCTTGAGATTTTTTGCTTCATTTAAGTGTTTAGAACCAGGAACTTCTGGAAATTCCAGTGACAACTGACTGCCAAGCCCTAACAATGGGTTCTTAAGCTTTGACTATTGCCTGACTGTGGCTTAACAAAGAAAGAATTGTAAAAAAACATCAACTTTCTCATCCAGTAAATACTAAGATTCAAATACCCATGATAATTTCTTAAGACATTCTTGACATCTTAATGGAAGATTTCCCTTCTCTGTAGCTAAAAAGGAGTAATTTAATACTTTGAGTACCTCAAAAGGGAAGCTGTATCACTAGACTGGGTTAAGGTTACAAAGCACAGTTCTCTCATTTACTGTTTTTCTAGGCAGTGTTTCGCATTTAATGTGCATCAGTTCACTCCTGTTGCCAAAATGAGAAGATACCTTGGACTGAAAAACATCACCACTTAATGCTTCTAGAGGACATACATCCAGAATGAACTTTCTGAAGAGACAAAAAGAATTATTCTGAAACATCAGTATTCCTTTGAGTCAATAAATATCTTCCACTTTTCCTGCCAGACTTTTATTGTCAGAGAAAGATCATGCTGGAGACGTGAACTATTAACTCTTTGCAGACAAAATCAAAAGCAAAACTGACAACTTCAGGAAAATGGTGACAAGCAATAAGAATGTTTTATTTATATAAAGCAGAGATAAAAGGAATCAAATTACTGTGATTTCAGATTTTCTAACCTTTCTGCTCCTCCTGAAGCCAGTGGGAAAAATTTCATTAAAAAGTTACTATCTCAGCAAGTAGCACAGGCCATTCTCATCCTAGAAGCATAAGCAGGATCTTTGTCAAGCCAGTGAAAGGAGGAATAATAATAAAAGAGTTGCCCAATATTATTTAAACTACTTGAGATAGGCCAAAACCACTGGCTAAGTAGCTAGCATCAGCAGACAATCATCTGACTCTGGGATTGAGTAAGCCAATCTTCTGACCCTGAAGCTAAGTTAACACCCAAGGAAGAACAGTTTCCTCCAGGATTTACCAGTGAGATTAGCCCTACCACTACATTGTATGGGAATAGACCTCTCAAACCTGAAGCAGCTTTATTATGCAGCGAATCTTCATGAGTTCTTGAAATTTGGTTAAGAGGTTGGATCTGGTTCTCCACCTCCAATAAATACTCCATAAATCTGAAGGTGGACCCCAGAAGATAGGGCTGAAAGGTATAGAGTTTTGCTCCTCAAGTGGTATCACTAAAAGTTATTTAAAAGGTTTGACATATCACCAAGATAAACTGCCTCTT
>WAAE01002165.1:0-36543 GCA_013400495.1 Nicator chloris | reverse complement strand
TCCAAAATTGTTAAAAAGGTATACAATATTTATTGATCAAAGTGACAAAGCATACACTATTTAAAATCGTTATGCTTTGCATTTTGTCTTTGCATGCATTCAAAAACCACAGCAACAGTTTCATATCAGTTTTTCTGACATCATAATTTGCTGAGTATATGTAAATTGTAATACAAAACTAGCATAAACTATCTGATAATTTCTTATGGAGGTGTTTAATTGCACAAAATAAAGACAAACCCAAGACATTGCACCTTGGAGGCTTTCCTCAATCTCTGACACTCTTTTAATTCACAAAAGCTTATTGAAAGAGAAGTCCTCTAAATTCCTCAATATCATCCTTTGCATAAGACTCTCCTATGAATTTCAGATTCATTTCATTGCTCTTTCTAATGCTTTCCCCTGAGAATTTGTTGAAACAATCCATCTGTCATTTCCATAGGAAAATTAAACATGAATACCAGTGTCAGCTTATACATTTAATGTCCTATTACATTCTCTTAAAATCCATTATGTATATAACTCACATCAGCTTTTAAAATATATGTATGCTCATGACCTGCTTGGGAATTAAGATGAAGAACTGCTGAAGTACTGAATGCTTTTCCTAATCATAAGAAACTGAAGGTAGATTCTAATCTTTTATATTAAATACTGTATTTTGCTACCAATATTAATCAGGTGTATTTTGAGACTTTGATAATTTTCCCTCTTTCAGTTCTGTATGTGTTGCTATCTTAGTATAACATAAGACTTCATAAAGTCTCAGCTAAATTGTCCCAGAGCTTTACTTTGTTACCTTCTTAAACTCAAACTTTTGCAAACTCCAGTACGTTCTGAAAACTGCCTCCTCAGAAATGTAACAAATAAAATGAAAATAAACTTATATACCTTTACTAGTTCTGCATTTGATTCAAAATGCAGTTTTGGTGGTGGTGCTGGTGATGGGGTTTAGAAATCTCCATTGCCCTTTTGTACCTATTTTGCCTCCTCCTCTGAGTCTCTCTGCCTGTTTTTTTATGAATTAGTTGAGTTAGCTTTTAGCCTCTCACTGTTTTTCACATGCATTTTATTGTTGAAAATAAAATAAAGAATGACCCTACGTTTCTGTTTCACTGTTTTTCCTTCATGGAAAAGACCCTGTTGTTTTTTTAAAGCTGAGGTAGCTAATGAGGTACTAGGCACATGGTGTGATTCTTGGGGCTGCTCTGTACAGCACTAGGAGCTGGACTTCAATGATCCTTGTAGTTCCATACCCAATTCAGGATATTTTGTGATTCTATGATTCTATAATGGTTTAGATAAAAGAGCAACAACTCATTAATTTTCAAAACTGCTTCTACAGTTTTCTTGCAACATTATGCAACTTTATGAAAATAATTAGTTACAATTTACAAACATAACAAAAGATACAGAACACATAATTTATAATTATACATTCAGTGAACAATTTTGAAGGAGTTGCTGCTAAACTTTTATGGGTGGACGTTCTAACTTTCAGAGAGTTGATATAGGGTTTTTCTGAAACAAGGCAGAACATGCAACCACCTTACAACAAAAATATAGCACTGATTCCTCTCTCTCTCCTCATGAGAGAGAGCCATTTGGACATGATGAAACACTTATGCACTCCCCCTGTGTCCTCATACTTTTGTGCATCCCTGACAACTATTACAGGATGGGCGATTCCCAAGTTCCACAGGACAGTGTCTCCCAGCTGACGCAGGTATGTGACAAGGAATGCTTACACAGGTCCTAAGCCAGGGTCTGTCAGGGCAGAAGGCTGTGTGGGAAGAGAACGGACACCAGGACAGAGACTTGTTGAATTAACTCTGACTAACTCAAGGCCCCAGCCCTTGCCAACAATCTGTAGTGAGCCACCCTTCCACATTAAGGAAGGGTTTTTAAAATTTGTGTAACATTTGACAACTTACTCAGTGGAGACTTTATTTTACAGATCAACAAGTCTTTCATGCAAGCTAATACTGAGCATGTGAGTATGTAGTTTTTTCTAACTAAATGGCAGGTTCATGACAGTTTAATTAATTTGGTAAGTGTCAAGCTGTTACTAAATCATGCTGTAAAACACTGTAAAAGCAGTTTTAGGACAGTATTCATTACAAGGATGTTTTCAATGGCAAGAATTAACATGTATGTTTTCAAATGAGGCTAATATAGATGAAAATGTCAAAATATTCTGTATTAGTTCAGGATGGCTCAATAAAAAGAGAAGTTTGCTTGCGTAAGTTCAATACAGATGCACATGGATTTGAAGCACATTTTAAACATCTATTTCATTTAAAGTAAAATTCAATTAAAATTTTCAGAGTCTGAATTCTGGCTAGACTAATAATCAGTGGATGAAGGAGAGGCAACTGCCATGATTCTATTCTTATAGATAGATAAAGAATAATAAAGTTCCCACTTCAGCAATTTCAGGATATCTGAATAATTGGTAGCAACATTTAACAGGGTTCTGCATCATGTATGGTCTGAGAGAAAAAATTAAGCCCTGCATATTACCAGGAAAATTTCTGAAAAAGTAACAACATGTAAGTCCTCACTACTGTATTAATGTATGAGAATTATTTTCCATTTTGAAATGTCTAAAATGAAAAGAGCTAAAATTCCCAAAGTGTATCTGCCATTTTTGCTGTTTGGCCACAAAATATATGATAGGCTCTGCAAATGAAACAAAAATTACTCTGATTCACAGAACCACAAAACAGCTGAGGTTGGAAGGAACCTCTGGAGATTGTCAGGTGCCCAAAGCTACAGCAGGTTGCCCAGTCCTGTATCCAGTCTCCATCCAAAATATGACCCCTTGGATCTTCATATGCTCCACACCACCCCAGGCAGTTGACTGCAGTCTACATAGAAAAGCTCCAAGGGGTCACAGCCTGAGGGCCAGACAAGCCTTGGCAGTCTTTCCACAAAGTCCAACAGCTGAGCCCCTGGAAGGCAGCAAAACTTCCTTAACAACACATGAGGTCAGAAAATGGGAGCGTCCTTCTCCCAGCTGCTGGGAATTGCTCACTACTTTTCCTTACCACTTCCTCCTGATGCTTCTGTGTGGATCAGGTTTAGTTGGCCTTGGAGTTTCATTAAGAGTGCAGAGACAAAAATACGTCTGCACTGAGATTATGATCAATCACTGAGATGTAAATTCTACAGGACATACCTCTGTCAAGTGGTAAATTTTGCTGAATGTCAAAATTATCAGTACATAGATGTACAACAACTGTATTCAAGGTATTTGTAAGGTAATGCTTTTTTAATTAATCCTTGACTTACATACTCAACACAGGAATAAAAATGTTTAAAACAACTTAATCTTTGTCGACATATTGACAAACTTCTGAGTGTCTTTGCCTTTGGAATAATTTTGTTTTTAAGACTTCAGGAATACTTTTTTTAATTTTACTTCTTCATATTTGGGAAACTGTTTTAGTTTCATATTCTCTGCCCATTCATGCATAAATAAAATAATTTATGATTGTTAACTTAAGCAGTAATTCAACTACCTTCTTCATTCTAATTTCCAGGTCTTTAAAAATTCTGCAAACAAAGATAATGCCTTCATTGAACTACCGATCTAGAATGAGAATGTAGAACTGTATGAAATGTCTGTGAAATATTAAAGATGCCTAGGCCTTTTCAAAGCTTGAAGCAATTACCAGTTGAACAGAACATGAAAACTAATTTTGATAAATAATATTATTATTTAATTTTTTTATACATTCAAGAAAANTTCTAAAGGATATACTCAAGAGATTAATTTTATTATCTGCTAATAGCATAAAACCTTTAGAAAATCGAAGAAACTTCAAGATAACACAGAATCCTTGAATGGTTTGGGTTGAAAGGGACCTTGAAGATAATCTAGTTCCAACCCTCCTGGACAAGCAGGGATACCTTCCACAGACCAGGCTGCTTGAAGCCCCATTTAACCTGGTTTTGAATACTTCAGGGATGGCGTATCCACTAGTTCTCTGGGAAACCTGTGCCAGAGTCCCAGCACCCTCTCAGGGAAGAATTTCCTAATATCTAACCTAGACCTACCCTCTTGCAGTTTGAAGTCATTCCCCTTTGCCCTGTCCCTACACGCCGTTGTAAAACATCCTCTCCAGCTCTCTTACTGGAAGGCCACAATAAGGTCTCCCCAATGCCTTCTCTTCTCCCAACTCTCTCAGCTTGCTTTCACAGGAGAGGAGCCTTGCAAACAATATACAAAGTTTTTGTACCAAGTGATTCTGTAAAGAATTAAACTGCTCTTGGCAGGAAGAGGTCATGTTAACCAGGTCCTACGCTTCCTGTGCAAGGCTCCAATACTGGTCTTCTAGATGTGGTATCAGCTTGTAGGAGAGCTTGCTCTGTGAAGTGGAATTCAGTACCAGGTGTCTCCTGCTCTCATGTGGTGCTTGGGATAGCATGTGATAATAGCAAAGGTCTTGAAAGTGTGAGTACAGTTCAAAAAGGCCTGAGAACTATAACCAACAACTGAGGGTCATGTAATGGCAATTGAGAAAGGGCACAATTAAGAACTGTCAAGGCTACTTGTGATCTTAGGCAAGAGGGAATTATGCAGCAAAGAAAAACAGCCAAGTGACACATTAAAGGTACCTTCTACAGCCTGGAAAATAACCCCACCTAAGTGTCACCCAGCCTGTAGGTCAGGAATTGAGATAAAAGGCTAAAAAATCATATAAAAGGAGATCTCAGATTTGAGGGCAATGGTAGGGGTGAAGGAGAGGCCTTCAGCTTTCAGTTACAGCTTTCCTTGTCAAAGAAAATCTTTGATTTTCTCTCAGGAAATCTTGATTACCTCCATGTAGGTGACTATCAAGAACCTCAGCCACCAGTACCAGTTATGTGTCTTCAGCTTCATGGTACTGCATACTCACAGCTAATTTATGACCCAAATTTTAAGGAGCATGTACTTTGAATTTGCAGTGCTAGTGAGAAACAATTCTAAAGAACTAGACATTAGCGACGTGTGCTGTTAATGAGTATTAATGTAGTGCAGATTTGTTTAACTGTTTAAAACTGCCCTCATTTACCCATCTTCCAAACACCACCATCAAAATCTCTATTTTTGTAATTGTTAACGTGTACATATATGTAATAGTTTTATGTGAGTTTTTTCAAAAAAAAATTACAGTGTCACACTGAAATATACTTTTCCTTACAGACCTGGTTAACAGAAAGTCCATTTTCAGAGGCCACAGATTTCAACATGAAGTTATTTAGTACCAGAAGACCATGTTGACACACAGACATGATGTATCATACACTTAGTATGGATTAGATGAGAATTTAATGAGACATTTCAAAACATAATGGTAAATTCTAATGTGTACCTCATATCTCTTCTTTGTATGTGATTATTTGAGTAAGGGACAGGTTTTTCTCATTACAGTGTTGCTGTGTACAAGACATAGTTTTAGGCCACAATATCTCTGATCTATTACTCGATCACTGGGGAGACAAAATAATGGCTGAATGTCCAAGTAGGAACCTAGCATGAGGTGGGAGAGACCCTTCCTGAGTGTGCATAGTGTCTGCATTCACACACATCCCATCCAAATGTACACCTGAAATAAGAATTCAGTGGTTGGAAACCAAGCTCAACAACATAAGCTAAAAGACACCACCAAACTGAACCAAGCTACACCAACAAAGGAACATAAAGGGAGTGATGCTGGATACTGCAGAGAGGATTTTCATGAACCTCAGTTTAAAGCTAATACCATATTTCAACACTATAAAGGAAAAGCTTAATTGTATTTGAAATCATTAAACATTGCTTTGTGAATATTAGATGAAGAAAGAGACTAAATAAAAAGCTAAAGTACATTAGCATTTTTCTTAGAAACACATAAAGGATGTTAGTCTCATGTTTTGAGTGTGGTCTCACCTCCATATGGAGAAAAAAGGTGACAGCCTGTTATATCACATACAGACTTCATAGCTAATTATGCACCTAACATTGTACTTTCCACCTCAAATGCATTTAATTTCATTTTTCTGTTCTTATGTTTCAATACTCGAGACAATTCCTTAGACTATATTTTTAATGTAGTTACCAGAAAAAGAAGTTGCCTTTTCAAATTAAATACATTCCTACCTGATTAAGTTTCTTCCATAGGTTGAGAACAGGAGAAAGCTCTGTAGACCATATTTCTCTGTCAAATTTGCAGCCAGCAGTTACTGACCTACTCAGGATCCGAAGCTGTGAAATGACCTGAGTGATGAGAATACAAATGCACTCTTGAAGAAGGATAAACAAACTCCTTTTAGTACAAAAATGCCCTACACTAGCAAATAGTCTTCAATTTATCTATGAACTACCCTTACCTGCATACTTAATTACTGATCATGATCTGATCAAAACACAAACTATATCCATATTCAAGTACAAATCATACTTAACTTCATTCATATTAAACCACAAAAAAACCCTACATATTTTTTATCACAGTAACTGTCTTTGTTCATTCTTAAACTAATGAGGTGCATAATTAAGTAAAAAGCCTCTTTTACACAAAATTTAAGAGACAAAACTCCAGCTCTGCCTTTAACTAGGCTTGAGCTCTGCCTTTAACTTGGCTCCATCTGTAATTAAAAATTTAAGGCAAAAAAACTCCCAAAATATGTTACCAAATACACACAATAACTATCAGGGACCAAAGCTCAAGACAATTATAGGAAATTCAATCTGATCTGACCAGGATCTCTTATTTACATATTCATGCTACCTTAACCTACTTAAATGCATACCTATTAAAGAAAGAAAGCATGAAATTAAAAATAACTGCAAACCTTCCAGAAAGAAGGGGAGCTTCTAGTTCATTAAGTCCAACTGCCTTTTATTGTTAGCAACCCTAGTAAGCTGACAAATCAGCTGATAAAATACATACATACATTTGGAACAAAGGCCACTGAAATTAAAATTCTTCAGAGATACTGCAGTCTGTCCTTTAAACAGTATATAAACCCCCTGGTATTTTTGAGGTTTTTTTGTTAAATTTTAGTTATTTTTCACAGCGTATTTTTTGCAAGGCATGTTAATGAACAACTTATTAATTCTCTCCTCTTTTGCGTGACAATAAAGAATTAAGCTTCATAGTAAAAATTTATTAATCATTCTGAAGGTCTGGACTATTTAATTTTAACACAGACTGAGGGAAAAAGTCAAGTTGTTTCTGCTGGGATTTGACTTATTTTCTAGTCTTGAAGATGTGCAGTGATGAAGTGCTTTCTTTTGTTTTTCATTTTCTTTCACTGAAGCAAACCTCACCCTATTTATCAGCCTTGATAGGGACTATGAAGTACTACAAGATGATAGTACACCCAATCGTCATTTCAACTTCTATAACAAGCACTGACCATGAGACTGTGGTTTAAAATCCTGAGAGAAGATTATGAGGACAGTAGTAGAATCACAACCTCAGAACTCAGGACAGTAGATTTCAGCTTACTCAGGGATCTTTTTAGCACACAGCAGTTGGCAACTGTTTTGGAGGGCGAAGAGGGGCCAAGAGAGCTGGTCAATCCTCAAGAAAAAAACTCTCAAAGCACAAAACCAGTTCTTTCTGATGCAAAGGAAACAAGCATGATAAGCAAGTCAAAGAACAATCACGACAGATCATCATGGATGTAAAGGAAGCTAGTAACCCCAAATCCTAGAATATGCTGAGTTGGAAGGGATCCACTGGGATCACTGAAGTCCAGTTCCTGGCTCTGCACAAGACATCCCCAAAAGTCACACCATGTGCCTGAGAGCATTGTTCAAATGTATTCTGAACTTTGCCAGGCTGGTGCTATGACCACTTCCCTGGGGAGCCCAGTGCCCAAACACCCTCTGGGTGAAGAATTTTTTTCTAACATCAAACTTAAACCTCCCCTGACACAGCTTCAGACCATTGCCTCAGGTCCTGCCACTGGTCAGCACAGAGAGGAGATCAGTGCCTGCCCCTCCTCTTCCCCTCAGGAGGAAGCTGGAGACTGCACTGAGGTCTCCCACAGAAGATGGGCACAAGGATGGACTGCCCAGCAGGGGTAGAGAGACATTGCTCAATTGTGTTAGGGTCAAGTAAGGAAAGCCAAGTCTTATCTGGGTTTAAAAACAGCAATGTATGCAAAGGCCTAAAAGGGCTTCTGGCAGTATTCTGGTAGTAAAAATGAAAAGAAAATATGAGCTACTACTCTTTATAGCTTCTGTTATATAAAATAACATTTCACCCTCTCATTCTCATAACTTAATTTTAAACTTTCATAATCCTTTGTGTGCCCCAGCTATTGTGTATATCAAAAAAGATTCTTGTTTAATTTAGCGAAAAATTAATTTCTCTGATGAATGTTTTGATCATGGCATCTTTATCATTCCTGCTATTCTTCCTCATTTTCACTCTGCACATATGCAAACGTTCTGACAAGCAATACAGATAATAAACACACATTTGTGCCTTCCAGATATCATTCTTTTAGCTATAGTTTTGTATCTTTTAATTTGTTTTTGGGTAGTTGCCTGCCATAATTTGCTAAGCAATAAAACATTTATATCAAATACACTTTAACTGGTAATTCAGTATGTAGTACTTCATATAAACTTGCATATAGTGCATACTATAAAGCTGAAAAATGTTTATATGATTGCTCTGTGAATATAGGGGATTGAAAACATTAACTCTGGTATTCATTTTCAAAGCACCTTTAGAGGTATAAATATGTATCTCCATACAGCTGAAATTATTCTGAGAAGTAGTGACTGCAAGATCAAGTAATTAAAGTATTTTTCTAACTCTGCTGTATGGGGTTAGCTGTCTTTTTCTAATTATCTAATTATAAAAATTGTCAATATAGTTTAAATAGGAAACACAGTATCTATCCTTTTTTTTTTCCCTTCAGTGTGCCTATAGTTTCTGCTTTGTGTATTTCTTCAAAGTAGCTCAAAAATATTTGGTTATCATTATCAAAAGTTAAACACTTAAAAGTACAGAATCAAAAGAAATCAAGTTTTAACTTTCTGTGTTCAAGAGTATTGTAACAGACAATGATCTCCATCAAATGTTCATGGAAAATCTTTAACTCTTTACAGTTCATCCCATTTCTTTTCTCAGGTATAGCAGGTATGATGGTGGCATAATTTATTCCTAAAGTTTCCATGACAGCACCATTTTCAATTCACTGTAATTTTTTTTTTAATTAATGGCTTGGGCTGAAACTTTTTGTACTTGTGGCTCTTTCAGCCTGAAGATTTTTCAAAATTTTAACCTAGAATAGTCATTCACTTTCAAGACACAGACAAAAATACATTTGATTCATGTCAAAATACTCAGGTTAACCTCATCTTTGAACTGCTTCAATACCCCAAACTTTTGCTAATGGACTACAAATTTGATGGCAGGACATCTGTCCAAATTTAGGAAAGAATTACAGACTGTAAAATAGTAACACATATTACTATTTAAGTGTGATTACAAGTTTGATATTAGAATTTGAATGGCACAAGTATTTCATTCTCACAAATCCCAGTGAAGTTCCTTAGAGTATTGACCAGTCTACGCTACTTGGAATCAGCTAAAACTTGGGAAAATGTTTACTCAGTATTCTCAAATCAGTCTCTTTCTGGATGTTATGAAAATGAAAAGGGAAATTTGTTTTTTTAAATAAGTTCATAGAACAATTACTGCTTCTAGAAAGAACCTCAGGAGGTCTCTAGTCTAATCTCCTGTTGGAAGCATGATGAGCTATAAAATCAGACCAGTTTGCCCAGGGCTTTTTCTGGTTTTGAAAAATCTCAGGTACAAAGATTGAACAACCTCTCTGGATGACCTCTTCCACTGCTTTACTGCCCTAATAATTAAAAAAGTTTCCTTAAATATCAAATCTGGACCTTTCTTGTTCCGGTTTATGTTCTGTAAAAACAGAAGTCAAATGCATGGACTGGGACAAAGACTGTGTTAAGATTGGGAAGGACCTGAATAAAACCACGAGTGGGATCTATGACCCTATTAGAATTCTCAGGTGTATCACAGAAGTGTACAAGGGGTTGTGGTATGTTTGCAGTTGCTCCACATAAGTGTTTTCACCTTCAGGCAATAGAAATAAGTTTTGAGTTGGAAGGGAAACTGGATTTACAAGAAAAAGGATTATGAGGAATAAATTTCTGGGGGTCATATGAAAACTAAAGCAACGGGACAGGAATGAACACACAGACTGGATAAGTAACTAGAAGGAAGGAGACCTTGGTTGAGATAAAGGGAATATGATTAGAATCTGTATTTAAAAAGATGAAACAACTCTTGGGTTGAAAGAGGACACTGTACACAGTCACATTAGGCAAGCACAAATTCACCCTTACCTATCCTTAGGCATTTATTTAAAGCTTACTTAATACTTACTCAAAAATATTACCACCTTAGCCTCCCTAAATAATCAATAGACAGATCTTAAGTGGGATAACTTGCATTGGAAAGGTTCTCTTATTGAGTATACATGAAAACTAAGTTCCTTACACAGGTACTTCAGATAGGTCTATGCTGTGGAAATAAGAATGAGGATACTAATTTCATTTCCTGGAAACCTAGCTACAAAGCTTGAGAAGAAATCAGTTTCTCTCACTGTACTATATATACAATAACATCAGGCCAACCTATAATCAGCTTCAAAGCTTACTGTATATTAGGCTTGCCTTAAACATGATGTTTCTATGAGCACATTGCAAGATCAGAAGTGACCAGCACAGATGCAAACATCCAGGTCTGGAATCATACCCTTTGCACTCTAACCCAGGTATATACTTATAGTACTAAGGAAACAGAAAATTTAATCATAAATGTATAACACAGGGTATTCAAAGTAAGAGTACTTTTACAATACCTAACCATTGAATGTTCTCCTTTGTTATTGAAATGTAATCTTTTTATATGTTATACACGAAAAGCTCTTATGTGTTGTGCTAGTTCACACCAAATGCAAATCTGAATATTCTGAATAATGAGAAGACTGAAAAAATCTACCATTAAGAAGGAAAAAGCGTACCTTCATTAAAAATATGAGAGGGATAGAAAAAGGGGTAATCAAAATATGAAAGCAATCACCAATAATGGTCTGTTTAAAGAGGAGCAAGAAGATCATTCAGAATCACAATTCTTTGTAGAATCTGTTTTCAGTAAGGTTAACTAATCATAACAGTATTTATATAAAAATGCAATAGAGCAATTTATTTGTGAACAATGCATCTAATACTGATGAACAGCCTTCAGAAACTGCTACCAAGTATTTTCTCTATTCTTAGTGGAAAAATTCATGCACTGCATGTTTTTTTCTGAGTTATCAGCACAGAAAAATACAAATTGCATATATTAAGAAAGGTGAGGTGGTCAAACAAAGAATGTTAATATTTATTTACCTAGTTATTAAATTACATGTGCTTCTCAGCTTTTTAATCTATTGCATATTTTTGGGTGCATCTACAGATATATGCTGCTAAGATATTGACCAGCATATTAGAGTAGAAAACACATGCATCTAGAGAAATTATGAGAGATAATGAACAAAATGGAAAGCAATAAAGACAATTAATGTTCCCATGCAATTTCCTATGGAACTATTAAAAAGTCATGTTTTACCTGAAAATTAAAAATCATGGAAAAAATAAAAATGAGGAAATGTCAATATTTTAACTTTTCCTTCTCTAAAACTTAGACAAGACAGATTTCTGGGAACACAAAATCCATCTCTATTCTTTACTCACACACAAGGTAAAGTCTTGTCTTCAGTCATTCACAACTACTGCAAAAAATACTACTTCACAAATGCAATATATAATAAACACAGACTTACATCTAAGTCTTGTATTAATTTCAGAATCAAATCAAATTTTACACAGTATTAAGACTTGAAAAAGAGGAAAGTAATACAGTCAAAAATATCTTGTGAAATTCTGTCAGTGAATTAAAAAAATCTCAGATCAATCATTTCTGAACTCAGTATGATTACTGTTCTAAGAATGCAAAGCTGGAAAGATTTGCTAGTCTGATAATGAATTTTTTGCGAGATTATGGAACATATAAAAAAGAATTTTTATTTTTGTACAAAAATCTAGCAAAGTCCTCTCAGTAAATCTACAGATGTCAAAGCAGATACTCTACTGCCATCTACCTTTAAAAGGATGTAGTCTTAGCACAGAAACCATTTCTGTGCTCCATTTCTCGAAATTAAACAATGTATCCCTTTACACAGCTGTTCAAGGAGATATTTCTGGATTTATAAGATTTTACAGCTCAAACTAAAATATGAAGCTATAGCTTAATTACTTTGGTAAATATTGTGAAAGTTCTAACCCAGTGCAATGCAACAGTGTCTCTACTGTGTCACAAGAGGGAGCAGGTTTCCGTGTGACATCCCTTCTGCCAGAACTACGTGCTTCCATACTGTTTCTCTCAGCTTGGCTGCTGTTCCCTCACTGCTCAGAAAGTAGCCTAAGACTAAGCTGGCATTGAAACCTCTCTGACTTTCAGTCCCTGACTGTGTCCCTTAGCCTCTCTGCAAGAACAGGACCCATAGATGCTCTTAGGATGAAGATACTTTAATGGCACTTGTAAGCAAATTGTTTCTACTGCGTGTGGATCAGTAAGAGACAGTGTAGGTCTGTGCTTGCTCTTGTGCCAATAAGGCCACCTCAAAGCTGCACTTTCACTCATTAAGGATCTGAAGTAGGGCTGGACTCTATACAGAGATACATGCCTTCTTAATCAAATCCAAAGGAAATGTGCCAAAGACATTGACCACACCTGTATCTTCCTTTATACAGAAGCAGTATGTATCATGTATCATATACCTTTGATAACAGGAAGACCCTCTGTAGAGCAGGGGTTCAAGGGAAGAAGGAAGAAGGTCAGCAGCAGGCTTAGATGGACAGCCCAAGCCCTAGCTGAACCTTCTCCTAAAGAATAACTCAGAGTTTTGCTACATAAAGGTCCACGGGATACATATTACCTGAAGACCACGAAGCTAAAAGGAATGTCAGAAGAGGTGGTCGACCTTAACTAATTACATACACTGACAAAATTTAAGGAGACTGGAAAATGGTAGCCTGTTTTTAGAAGAGAACCAACTTCTCATTTGCAGAGTACCACCACGTATTTTCATGTACACAGCACCAGTCCTATGAGAATTAATAAGGTTATTTGAAGTGTTACATTGATTCTTTAAATGAGTAAAGAAATGTTTTCCAGCTCTTTTTTGTCAGAGCACAGTACTGTGGCTTCCACTCCATTAATAGCACAGCACATTTTTTCCATGCATCACTACAGGTGTATCCAAATACGCCTCATATTTCAAAAATTCCTTTTAAGTACTCAGATCTCTTAGTTGCAGGGTAATAAATATAGGTTGACATTACTCATCAATTTCTACTAGAGACTGTTAGTCATGTATTTGTGATGTGGGATGTAATAAATGTCAGTAATTAAATGCTCTGAACAATTGAAACGTTATATAATTGCTAAATTATTTTAAGAAAATAAATTTACGTTCATCTGGAATCTATAGTAATAACATAAAAATTTCAAGAATAATACAAATTGCTTTTCAATAATTAAAATACTTTTCAATAATTATACCCATATTACTCTATGTGGTGTAATTAGAATTACGGAGGAACAGTAAATATAGAATTCATGCTCTGAGTCCTGTCGAGCTGGATTGTGAAAGAGAAAATTGTGTCTGTTGACAAACACTCAAGAAGCTACAGCTATCATTGCAGCTGCACCTTGAAAAATAACGACAGCCCACAGCCCACCTATTCTATACACAGTAGAAATACTGCAGTCAGACGTATGACTGCAATATTGGGGGGACACACCCTAACTGTTCTTTATCTGACTTGGGTAATAATAACCTGGAGATTTGGTGTACAAACTCAAGCATGATCCAGCAATCTAAGAGTTGCCAGTGTCCTTATACACCCTCCCCTACACCTTCTGTCTTTGCTGCTCTCAGAAACAAGGCAAAAAGCAGCACTGGAACCATATATCTGATCACAGTTTTAGTAAGACAGAAAGTAGATTTAATCTAAATAAAAGGATATGCAAGGAATAGAAGGAAGAAGTACAAAATCAGCAAGTGACTTGCTGAAAATAAGTGCACATCAGAAACTAACTAAAAAAAAAAAGAACCCAAAGATAAAATGCTGTTTTACTGAAGTCAGGGAGATCATTGCAATTACATTTAATGAGGCAAAATTCACTTCATGTTTCCTGACCCTGGTTTGTACCTTGTCTACTTTACTAGATTGCTCTCCACTGTTCTTCATTATTAGTTTAATATTACTTTTAACTTCAGAAATATCCATCACATAATAAAGAATAGTTATAAAAAGGTAAATTTTTTCCTACAAAATTTCTCATTTTCAAGTGCAGACAGAAGAGCAAGAGCACTTATTTTAAATAAATGCTGTATTCAATAACTACACTACGGTTCAATTAGCTATTCCTTTTGATTTCTGATGGATTTCATTAAAGAAATTGTTGTTTCTCTTTAAGCAATTCCATCTATAAAAAGAATGATTCAGTGTGAGATTTTTGTGCCAGTATTAAGTCCTGTGGAGTATTCAATTTGGCAACACGATTTTGCATGATTTTGTAAACTTGACATTTTTCAGATACCATAATTTTCTTAAGTCATGCTGATGTCATGTGTGAATATCAATTCTCTATGTTGAGTTTCTGCTACAACAATCTCTCAAGTTTTCAAATGATTCAGCTGCCATTCATGATGATTATGAAATGTCATGGTATGAATCACAGAATGACAAAATGGTTGGGGTAGGAAGGGACCTCTAGAGATCACCTAGTCCAACCCCTGCTGCCAAAGCACATTCACCCAGAGCAGGCCACACAGCATCACCTCCAGACAGGTTGCCAGTATCTCCAGAAGAGGAGTTATTCAACCACATCCTCTCTGACAGCCTGTTCCAGTTTTCTATCACCCTTATATTTAGGAAGTTTTTCTTCAGATGGAACATCTTGTGATTCAGTTTGTGCCCACTGCCCCTTGTCCTGTCACTGGGCACCACTGAAGAGAATCTGGCTCCATCTTCTTGATACCCATCCTTAAGACATCTGTAAACATTGATAAAATATCTCAGTTGTCCCTTCTCCAGGTGAAACAGACCTTACTCTCTCAGCCTTTCCTTGTAAGAGAGATGCTCCAGTCCCCCAATCATCATAGTCCTCCCTTGAGTCCCCTCCAATAGCTCCTCATCTTTCTTGAATTGGGGAGCCCAGAGCTGGACACAGCACTCCAGATGTGCCTCTCCAGGGCTGGGCAGAGGGGCAGGATCTCCTCCCCTGACCTGCTGGCCCTTCCTAATGCACCCCAGGATCCCTCTGGCCTTCTTGGCCACGAGGGCACTGCTGGCTCATGGACAGCTTGTTGTCCACCAGGACCCCAGGTCCTTCTCTGCAGAGCTGCTTTCCAGCAGGTCAGCCCCCAGCCTGTGCTGGTGCTTTGGGTTATTCCGCTCCAGGTGCAGGACCCTGCATTTGCCTTTGCTGAACTGCATGAGCTCTCCCTCTGCTCAACTTCCCAGCCTGCCCAGGTCTCACTGAATGTCAGCACAGCCCTCTGGGCTATCAGTCACTCCTCCCACATGAAAATAAGCATGAATACAGGCACAGATCATTCCTACGTATTTTTAAATACTCTCTATAACACTGTGCATTGGAGTTCTGTATAAAAACAAATTTATATTTATGGCAATGATCTTCAAGATGAGATTTTTACTGAGAATAAGAATAAAACATACAAGCTTTATACTATGTCAAAGAACTACATCAACAATTTTTTCTTGGGAATTACTGCTTACAAAATCCTAAATTAAGAGTTACCTTTTAGTCACAGAAGCCTCTAAATACCGTTATTTGCAACTCTGCATCTTTATATTTCAAAATATATGTGGAAAAGCTGTATTATTAATGATGACTTCACTGAAGGAAATTTCTGAATTGCTGGTTAACAGCTGACATTGCAAATGTAGGCAGAAATTATTATTTATAAATTACCTTATATCCTCTACCCTGTCACAGAAAATGACAGACAGATTTAGATTCTATTTGAGACTATGTATATTTATATATATGTTGAGGATAGCCATGAAGTAAACTGCAGAATTAGGATTTTGGACTTAAGGAAATATGACACTGATTTAATGGCCATAAGAGAGAGGCAAAATATGATCCAGTATAGTAAGGAGAGGGAAAATTTGAGGCAGTAGTGTGGATAGCACATTAATTTCAGTTGATTAAAAAGGGGAATAAAAGACTGTTTTTGAATGAGCTTCAGAACAAGTCCCTCATTGCGCAGAAAGGCAAAGATTTTTAGCAAAATGACTGAGTAAGCATGGAGTATCTCTGTGGATTGAAAGGCAAAAAAACCGAATATATAAGAAAAAAAATCCAGGACAGTGGAAGAACTGCTTGGGCAATTCAAGGTGAAATTGGAAAAGCCTAAGTCCAGCTGGAGATAAGACCTGTGGGAAACAATTAGGGGTGAAACGTGTTTCAACATACATGAAAAAAGTTCAAAGAAAACATGGAGCATTGGCTGAACGTAAGAGAACATAAGCAAGGCATGGTACAAAAAACCTGAAGTATTCCAAGGCCTCTGTGCATGGTGCAGGAAGCAAAGGAGCAGATAATACTGGGAAATAAACAGCCCATGCAAAGAACATGAACACACTCCTGCACTAACAGGCACTTCAATCCAGCTGTTGGCCGGTCACCAGCGGTGTTCCCGACGCTCAGCAGTGCGGCCCATTCTGTTTCGGATCTTTATCAAAGATCTCAACGAGGTCTCACTCTCAGCACGCTGGCAGACAGTGGGCACGTCTCACAGGGTCAGGCTCACAAGCACACTCTCTTCTATTAATGGGAATGAGAGCCTTGCCTAAGGATGCATAATGGTGGGAACCATTCGCTTGCTTTAGCCGTTGAATAAAATAAAACTAGTAAGAAACAAATGCAATTTGAAATGTGTTGCTCTTCCACTGCCCTGGAAAATAAAACAAGCAAAAAAATATGTCTACCAATTAAAAAAATGCCTTTTTTGTGTTTGAGACAAGCACTGTAACTTGCATACTTTAGGATGCTTGAAATTTCACTTCCTCCTCCTGAACTTTTCAATTTGAAATTGAATACTTAAATATGAAATTTAAGTGTGACAACTATATTTACATTGTTAAAATACTCAGTGTGGAAATGGCAAAACCAACTATTTTCAAAATCCTGTTCTAATAGAAATCTCATTTTTCAAATAGCCCAGTTTTCAGAAGAAAAGAAACTGTCCCGTACTCTGAGTAAGCAACAACCTCATAGTTACAGCTAAATTTTTATATCTTTTAAATGCTCATTAAAATGTTCATTATGTGAGTTTTAGAAATGCTATTGACACGATTACAAAGCTTGATTCAAAGTTCAATGAAAAGAAATAGGTAATTCCAAAAGGTGATTCACTCCTTTATTTTAGATGCCTGCCTAAGACTGGAGCAAATTATTCCCTGTAGCTGCTTGTCTTTCCTTAGTAACAAAAAATAAAATGGATGACTAGCTAAGAAGAGGTGGATAATACTCATATGATAGAAGCTAGTTGAGAGGTGTTACGCTGGGGTTTCTTTGTTTTAATTTCAATTGGCTTTGAATTTGGCCTATCATATTTTTCTACCACAATATCTAAACATTTAAAAGAAAAACAAACTCATAAGAAATTATTCCAATATCAGCCAGAGGAATTTGAAGTGGCTTGAATCAATAAATACATCACAAGCCTTTTCTAGCAGAATTTAAACAAAATATCCTCCAAGAGCTGAACTAAAAATCTGACAGAACCTCTCTGTGTATTTCAAAGATAAACTCTAATTCCATTATATGTTTCTAAAATACCATTGACTTGTGGGAAATGTTAGAATAACATCTAAATAAAACATTTGGTGTTAACACAGGAGGTATTTTAAGAAATATTGAAACACTAACTGAAGATAATATCAGTGCAGGAAACAGGATTTCACACATCTAGATAATTCACTCCATGGCAGATATGAATATGGTATCTTGGAGCTGGACTGTAATACATGGAGAGCCTAGATAACCATCAGATTAGGCACCTAACTGAGAAAAATAAAGCTTTGTTAGATTACTATCACCCTTAGAAAATATTTTTCCTATTATATTAGTTTTACTGCCGGTGTGTAGTGACTATCCAAAAAAATATGTCTGTTCTGGTAAATAAATGGGATGTTTGTAACTTCCAGCAAGAAGGAAAATTTAAAAAATTAAATCTGAGAAAAATAAATTACCTTATATCCTCTACCCTGTCACAGAAAATGACAGACAGATTTGGATTCTATTTGAGACTATAAAATTAGTATGAAAAAGGTTTTTAAAGCAAGTAATTTTGTTGCAAAATGTGGACCACCTAAACTGCAGAGTATCACTGGCCTGGTTGAAAAGCAAATAAAATTACAAAGGACAAAATACAGGAGGATAAATACTTCCAGCAAGTTCAGTTGAAGTGAACTGGAACCCAGTTAATATTTAGGTTATAAGTATTCAGAGATCAAAAATTTTAATTCGTTAAAATCTACAAATAAATATTTTTTATAGTATTTCTTTGAAAATTTGGTGAGATGCTACAGTCTGTGGATTCTTCAGCAAAGTGCCCCAAAGGATTATTTTACATCTCTGATGTCCTTAAGCATTTTGGAGGTGTATTGGGTCGACCTTGGCTGGCCACTGTTGCCCACCAAAGCTGTTCTATCACTCCCTTTCCCAGCTGGACAGGGAAAAGAAAATGTAAGGAAAGGTTCATGGGTTGAACTAAGGACAAGGCGAGATCACTCACCAGTTACCATCATGGGTAAAACAGACTTGAATTGAGGAAATTAATTTAATTTATTGCTAATCAAATCAGATTAGGATAATGAGAAATTAATCTTCTAACTGCCTTCTCACCATCCCTCATTTCTTCCTGGGCTCAACTTCATTCCTGAAATCTCTACCTCCTCCAATCTGAGTAGTGCAGAGCAACAGAGGATGGGGGCTGTGATCAGTTCATCACACATTGTCTCTGTCTGCTCACTCTCCTTCCCTGCTCCAGCATGGGGTCCCACTCACTTGAGACATTACCCCATGAACTTTAAAAACCAAGTTTCAATTATGCGTGCACAATCAACCTCAGGAGGTCATAAAAAAGTTACTGCAAATCCACAGACTTGCCTTCCACTTCTGCCATCACTGGGATGGTGGACAAAAAATAATCCAGATGCTGTCCAGGTATAGAGAGACTGTAACTATCCATTATCTTTGCATTATAATGTGAGAGAGTACTCATTTCATTTATGAAAATACCAAAAACAACCTATTCTTCAACCTTACTGAGGCTTCACCTGACTCATATTATACTTTTTGTGAAGCATTATAATGTGTAAAAGAATGCTGAATTCCTGAGGCAAGTTATTATTAGAATTATTAAACACAGTATTGTATACAGGAACTAGTAATAAGCAAACCACGTGCTAGCCATATTGATTATCACTGGCAGTCATATTTGAAGAACCTTGTGCAATTTGCCAGTTACTGATTGTCTTTTTTCTCAAAATAATTTACTGTATTATTGAAGATTGCTTAGATTGCCCAGTCGAGTGATCACATATAGCCACTACTTGCAGGCAGAAGTCATTTGTGTTCAGCAGGATTTGCTGGGGTCACTCAACACCTGCCACACTCTCTAGAGCACCTGCAGTGACTATGTCTGCTGTGCAAAGAAGGGAAACAAAACAATATCTCTGCATTTTCATTTCACCCCCCTAGGGTGGTTACTGGCAATAAGTCATATATTAGTTGCAGGTATGGTAAATCCTGTGCAGAAGAGGATAGTTCTTACTGCTTTTCCAAGGTTTAAAAATATATATGCAGGTCTGTCTGTTTCAGTCTGCTGAAACTCCATTTATCACATACAATAAATTTTGTTTTGATGACAACACTTTTGTATAGTTCTATTACAATTATAATGAAGGATGAGATTATATTGAATTATATACAATTATAATGAATGCTTTGTTGATAAGCATTCATAGAAGCACAGAGCTAAGAATAAGAGATGAGTCCACTGGCACCAAAAGCCCACTTTGCAAGAAGGTCACTGGAGAGATACCTAAATTACAGACTCTTCTCATTGCACAGGAAGCCTAAAGCAAACCTCCACATATTCTGACTGCTGTAATCATTGGTTATAACTTAGACTGGGAGACTGGACCACCTGAAAATGGGCCAATATGCAGGCAAAATACAGTGCCTATGAGAAGAAAGGAGCATGACTGTAACTAAGTGGTAAGGACGGTTGTTGAGTATGAGGAAACTGAGTTGCAATACAGAAAATCTCTACTGCTGTAAAACAGGTAGGATGAGGTATATTGACTCCTCCAGCTGCACTGTCAGTGGAGGTTTTTTCTATTTTAAGGCACTGTTCTGCAAAGAGGACATAGCAAGAGATGTGAGATTATTCATGACTATATTCGACATAAGAGATGTGTCAAAGGCTTATTCTAACATCAGGTGAGGCAGAAACAAAGAGACACAGTGAAGTCTAGAAAGCTGGGCTCTAAAACTTTATTTATCTTTACTTACTTAGAGCAACTAAGCACATAATTCAGAAAAAAAAAATAAGTCATGTTTTCTAAAAAGATCATGTCTTTTTAACTATTTTTTAAAAGAAAGATTTTACCAGTATGCATTCAATATTAATATTCTCTGAATTACCCTACAGAAAATTGCAAGACATAATTTCTAACAAATCAATTAGTAATTGCCAATGTAAAAATAATACTGGTAGCAACATTCAGCTTCTAAATTAGAAAAGTTCCCTGCTGGTAAGAAGCTGTGAATATAAGTCAACACTTGTAAACCCTTTCTTTTTATTGGTGTTTTAGGTTTACCCCAGCACTAGCAATGCATAGGTTACAGAAGGGATTTCTGCATGACATCAAAATGCTGCACTGTGCTGCAGTCTATTTCTACTAAAGTGTGTTGCTGCAGCAGCACAAGCTATCACTTCTAGTCATGAAAAATTAATAATATTCACAGAAAGTCTACAGAACAGTGGACATGGTATTATATTTCACCTTTCTGATGCTAGAGACATGGCAGCTGAGCTGGTAGCAACTGATTTCTGACTACCCTTGTTCATTCACCTTTGCTTTGCTTTAGCTTAGTAATGGATTTCTGAGAAGCACTCCTCGTAGCAAACCATCATTGAATTTCCAGTTGTGAACCATGGGATCACCTATGGATCTAAAACAGCTCCCAAACTGTCAGCTGCATTTCTGTTACTTAAACTGCCTAAGACTTAAAGAAATACTGCAAAATACTATTGGAAGGATGAGAAAATATCTCATATGGCAAAATAATCATCTCACAGAACTGTAACTAGACCAGTCTCACATTTTCAAGATTATAACCCATAGTTTATAGGTTATAATCAATGCTATGGCAGACCAGTTCAGAAGAGTGAGTTTACATGTAAATGCACTCATTATCTATTTCCCTTCACACAGGAACTCTGAGTCTATTCTGATTTTCAAATATTAGCATTTTTAACAACTGCAGATTTTAACAAGTTATGAAAGCACAGCTGAAATAAAAAAAAAAAAGAAACAAAAGCATCTAAACGGATGTTTATGTAAATGATTTTAAGACAAAATCAAAGAGAGCTATGTTGCATCTCAAAGCATGTATCAGCTTTGTAATAGACAGTTCATCCTATTGAGTTCATCCTACTACCTTATGCACCTTCATCTTACTGATTTGTCTTTACATATCTTTGTTTTCATGTTCTAAAGAAACCACAAATAGTTTGACACTACAGCTATGGATTTAAGCGAACAGAAATATTTAAACAAATTTACCAGTATTATATTTGATAGGCAACAAATGCAATATTCAAAGGCTTTTTTTTTTTTAATTTTTTCAGTAGATCAGAGGTCTTACATCAATAGGAAATTTCTGCTTGGAGCCCTCTTTAAGTGACTGTGAGCAAACAATTTAAAAAAACTGTAATTCTTGGTCTTGAATTCGTAAGAAATTCCAGTTATAGGGAACTTCCAACTGATTTTGCCATGAAAGGTTGGACCAGATGATCACTGAAGTTTCTTCCAACCTGTGATTCTAGGATTTAATTTTTTCCCCTCTATAACTTGTATCTACATAAGACAGCACACCAGGGCTGGGCAGAAAATTGAAGAGAGCCTTGATATAGAGACCAATTCAATTCACAGCTCAAGATTCTCAAATCCAACAACTTTCACGTTATCTGACACAACTAATTTACCAGTCAAATAAACTATGCTAGTGAGTATTTTAAAGATTTGTACTGTTTAACTGCACTTATACAGTAATTGTGTGCTCTCATCCAGACTTCATTTAAAAAATCACATTTCTAACTGAAATGTAATTTTTTGACTAATTGGAAGAACTCTAGAATTTCAGGAAAAATTCTTCAGAATTTCTATTTTAAGAAAAGCATAAAATCTTACCCACATTCTATGTGTAAAACTATCATACCACGTTTCAACGTGAACTGAATTATACTATCGGAAACTTTCTCAATAATTACCTGTTTATTTAAGTTCTAAATGAATACTCTTGTAACTAAAGATTAAATGTTATTATATTAAAATATTTTCCAGATAAAAGGCAACATATTAAAAAACTACACAATTTACTCTGACTTTCTTATGGAAACTGCATTCATGAACAGATGGTTGGGTTCTTCAGCTTATAATGGCTGCAGAAAAAATTCAGAGGTCAATGAAAAATGCTAACTTTACCTGGGAACTGATGATACGTTGTGATGAACGAGCAATATTAGCTGGCAGGCCAAAAAAATCAGGTTTATCATCTTCTGGAAGGCTTTCAATAATATTACGATAATCCTGCATTAGAAGAAAAGAACAGACAGAACAGAGGGAATTTTTTATTCCACTCATGAAAATTAACAGCATATGCTGAAAAGAATTTCATTAAGTGTACAGCACAACACAAAGATTAAAATAAGTATATAAGACATGACATATTCTGGTAATCTTATTTATAGATTTCTTCATTTTATTTATCAGAAACTAGCTTCTTTTATATAACATTTACACTCTAAAAGAGCAAAAAGCAATTCTGATTACAGTGATGCTACCAAATGAAAACAAAAATATGCCAAGACTGTCCCTGAAAAGTAGGCACAATACTTCTGTTGAAAACTTAAAGGTAAGATTAATGACAATATAGAAAAAAGAACTGCTGTAGCATTTGGAATTCTAAAAAGAATATAATACATATTTATAAAATTAAGAGCACTCACTTCTATTTAAATCCATGGAAATATTCACTCAAAGAAAGTGAAGTATTTGAGGTAAAAATAGGTTTGCATAATCACTGGAGATGCAGAATAGCATCGACAGTGGTTACAGTGTAATACTCACTAGTGATGCTCTCTTGCACAAAACAGAGGCCTTGCAGGCTAAGGTAGATTAATGGTGTTGGACATCTCTTTTATTGTGATTTAAAGGCAAAAATATTTACTGTCTGAAAGTCTGGCTGCACCCTGTTGCACATGTGCCACGTGCATTTTGCCTTTGCTTGCAGGAGCATGAGCTGGATATGCACAACTCAACATGGAATCCCACTTCAGAGCAACAGCAGAAGAGCTCTACACCAAACACTGAGGAAATACTACTTGAAGACACGGAACTATAAATTCTTCCATACATAATCATATAAGCTATCGAGAGATATTAAATGCTGTGCAGGCTAGAAAAAATATTCATCTACTTGACCATATAATCTACAAGAACAGAGACTAGCCTGGTTTGTTTATCCCTTCTGTTTTTATGATATTAACTCAGCACATTTATAGAAAATAAAAAATAATGGCCATAATAAAGTTATTAAAAAAACCCAAACCAAACCTGAGCAGTCAGAATCCAGGTAAGGAATGCCAAATCACAGCAATTTACTTTAACTGAGTTAATACTATTTATATATGTCCATATTAGAGGTCTAGTATGGAGTCCTCCATTAGAATGCAAGTGAATCTTAATCACAGTAACAACAATAATTATATTGTGAAAGGACAGAGAGAGATCAGTTGTTTAGACTGTTAAATTCCCTCTCTTTTACACTAAAGAAATACTGAAGGCGAATCAGAATCCATACTGATCACCAAATAAAATGTCATATACCCCCCACAGCCTGTCAATAGATTGTCAGAATGTTGATATATTTTGGAAACAAGAAGGCATATTCAGATTCTCCTGTTTCATCCAGAAGTTGTAAGAATATTTAGCAGTCTTTCAAAAACTACTGTTATGTTAATATACTAATTATATAAAAACATAATTGTATCTTTGTCATACATTAACCCAATTTCTTTTACTCAACTCTTCATAGTTAGACTGCTCTGCACCACAGTCCAATCAGATATCACAAAAAAGAACAGTGAACTGACAGAGTTAATGCTCCACACAAGAGATCATTTTCTGAATAAATAGAAGTATCCTTTGGATTGTAACTTTGGTTTTCTTTGTGGAAATATTTCAAGAATAATTCTTGAAAACAAATATTTCTTAGGTGATGGAAGATGTATACCTACCAAAATACTGCAGAAATTTGGTAAAGAGATCGAACATGGGAAAGTACTCATCTTCTTGCCTCTGGCATTTAAACTGCCAATGATTCGGGAATTGAAAAGCTGCTCCAAGTAGGACCGAAGAACCCTCATATCAAAGTAATTATCTACACGACCTCCATAAATTGCATTCTCAAACAAGCCATGAACAAATTCCCACTGAAAATCTTTGGAACCTAGGAATTAATTAATGAATTAGTATTAGTTTTGTATCACTGAATAGCATTGCATTAGAAGCATTTCTTCTTGCCACTGCAGCTCTTCGGGGTAATAAAAAGAGATGAACACAGCAAATAATTAATTTTTAGTTGTTCTTCAATATGACCAAATAGTAAAAGC
Source organism: Nicator chloris (assembly GCA_013400495.1). Classification (NCBI taxonomy): domain Eukaryota; kingdom Metazoa; phylum Chordata; class Aves; order Passeriformes; family Pycnonotidae; genus Nicator; species Nicator chloris. The sequence continues at coordinate 11,466 of WAAE01002165.1, read as the reverse complement.
TGCAGAAACTTGAAAGACTTTGTAAATATTTGTTATTGAAAAAATGAACGCTTAGTGTGTTACAAATGAACTATTAGAAATTTTGCTTTAGACTTGAAGTGCTTTTTGAACTAATTAGTTATGTGCATTTCAGAAATTATGCTATTATAACTTTAATTTTGTGCTTCTTTGTCATAAATAAGATTTTATACACTATTTTCTACCACGGTCCCATCTGACCTCATAATATAACCTGACTGATTAAACCAAAAGCAGATCATGCTCCAAATAGGTAAGATTACTGGAAATGTCATTCTTTCAAACACAAAGAGGTCCAGGATAGACACTTTGCAAACCATTATGAATCACACAACATAGCACATAAATTTAAGCATGTTAATAATAATTTCCTGGTCAGATTGATGTTGCATTAGATGACTCTGACCCAGCTATATCCCACAAGTTCAAAATACCTTATTTTTCCTCCATTCTATCATAGTTGCCCAAAATAACTACATGGGACAATGATCTATTTGTATCCTATTAGCTTTCATGTGCAGGTGAAAGCTTGATCAGAAAGGAACTCCCTAAAGCTCTGAAAAAGGGAAGTGGCAATTACTTTAAGTGGGGGTTTACTGGTGGTAACTGCTGTTTCCTAATGCTCCAATCATTCCTTCATAAGAAAAGATATTTTCACACTAATAATAATGATTATCATTGATAGTTAATGATTCAATCTCTTTACCTTGCTGTGTGGTTCAAGTCTGCACAACTAAGGTCTAATTTCAGAAGTACTAACCATCCACAAATCCCATTGAAGTCAACAATTGGAAATTATCTGTACGTATCAGTTCCTAACTTTACTTTGAAATTGTACAAATGTAAGGAGTTAAAAAAATTACTTTTATCATATTAACTAATATTAGAAATTCCTACACTGGTTAACAGAACAGTGAAGTGGGGTCTATCTAGTACTGTGCTTCAATATGAAGAGTTCTTTCATATTCAACTCATATCAATTTATTCAATATTTAGGGGAACTCACACTGGAAAGGAATGGAGATACAAGATTTTATCTTACAGAAAGCCCTTTATTTCCTGTTTCTTCCTCTGGACTCAAGAAGCTGAGCAGCATACTCCCTGGGCACCAAGAATTATTGGTTATCCAATCACCCAAAAATGGATTTATGATTCACCCTGTTTTTCTAGTTTTGCTTACTGATGATGAGCTCTAAAGCATCTCCACTTTTATGTGTGTGTTATAGAAAGATAAAGCTCTTCATGCAACATCCCTACTAATGGGACTTCCCTTAAGAAGTGACTTACCCTCAAAGAGTCTATCAATAATGTCAAAACCAGCACGGAGATCAGACAAAGAAAATTCATAAAACTTGGTCCAACCCTACCATGAAAAGAAATCCAAAGAATTTAATTAGTCACACAATGATGATCATGAACCAAAATACCAGTATCATGTGGTTACTGAATGCTGTACAATACTTAATGAAATAAGAAACAACCTGTGTCCTCTAAAGTGCATTTTTTAAAACATTCAATAGAGGTAATATAAAAAATTCAGTTGTAACAGTGAATTTAATTTCATACACTTACAAAAACCAGAATCCATTGAGTATGAAAAATATAAACTTATTTTATTTCCTATCAATATTTACTTCAACCAAAACTTGCTGACATCTGTGACTAAAACATGCATTGAATTACAATTTTTTATTTCAGAGTGCTTTTTTGTATTTCAGTACACAGACAGGATTATCATAAATAGGACTGATTCTTCAAACATAATCTTTAATACACTCTCATCATCTTACTCCTTAATTCATGTCACTTCTCATCTGACCAAAAAAAATTATCAATTATTTTTAGTATTACCATCAAAATGGTGACCACCATATGCATATTTTAATCATTTGCAATTTTTACCTCCTTTTTTGTTCTTGGGGCATTAGTCTTTCTATAGCAGGAATGCATTCTGTGTATGTACTTCTCACAAAAAGCTTTCAGTGTAAATGGATAAGTATAAATGAATAGTGATATATGACAAATCATTTAGGAAATCCAGATCTCAAAAGTATGTCCTGTTGCTCTATCTTGTTACAGTGTACTTTGCATACGGGTATCATAGCGACAGTGCACGTGATTCATGATGAGAAATGCAAATGTGTCAGCAACGTGCACATGTCCAGTGAGATGAATACAGCCTGAGGTCAAGACTGCAGCTGCTCCACACATCACAAAACACTATCAGCCAGCCACCATGAAGGTCATATTCTGGAAAGATGCTCCTAACAGTATCCACGTGAGGGTTTTTGGACAGATCTGTACATGAACCCAAAACAATTCAAAATTCATTATAAAATACAAGAGCTTCTACCTGAGATTAACTACAGTCCATCAATGTGAGGAACTGGTAATCTTGAAATACAAACCCATCACTGTCTGCACATTTGTGCAGTGGAATTAAAGACAGCACCAATCCTATCTTGTGTTACTTGAAAAACTGACCAAATGAACATGAATTTGAACAAGAACAAAGGAGAATTCATATGTCAGTTAAATACTTTAAGTATTTTCACCTCTTGTACTTCTTGAACACCACCATATTCAAAAGCCTGTCACTGCAAAAAGCAAACGACCTTAAAAAAATCACAGAGTCAAAACTAGCAAAACACTCTCAAACATTCCAGACTATGCCAGATCAAATCCTTCAGATGACAGACAAATTTCATATCTAGTCTAAATAGAATAAAATAAACAACACATAAAGCAGTTTGCTGTTTGGTGGGGTTTTTTGGTCTGTTTAATTTAAGCACCTTGCAGCCAGAAAAAAATGTTCACTTTAATCAAAAATTTAGCTAAGGAAAAACACATCTCTGAAAACCATTATAATGCTCACAAGAAATTACTGATTTCCCTTGTTCTTCCTTCTCCTTGAAGGAGTTTGTATTAAGGAAGCATAGCCAATGTCATCTCCTCCTTCCCTCCAGTAACACTTTTCTCATGTCTTCCATTCAATTGTGTTTCTATACTATTTCTGCCTGTCCCAAGCCATCTGTAGCAGTATCACTTCATACATGAATCACAAAATAACCCATGCAGGCAGAAGCAATTTTCAGAGGGAAGGGAACTGAGGTTACCAGGATCTTAGTTTGCAATGAATTCAGAGACAATAAAGGCAGACACCAGAAATATCCAAGTTTTTCTTATTTCTGAATATGACCCAACATATACGTGATGAAAAATACTTCCAAGAATAAAAGCTAATAAATTGAGCAATTTTTTTAAAAGATAGGAAATGAAATATTACCTGAGGGATATAATTTCTTCTTTCTTGGCATACAGCATGAAACCACGCTAAACAAAAGAGAGAATGTGCTCTAGACAAATTTCCCTTTTTGTTGATTTGCTCAGGTGTCCAAGATTCATAAGTTCGCAAGAGGTTTTTTTTGAGGCCTGGAGGTGCCTGCATTGGAAGGAAAAACACTGTTCTACACAGAAAATCTGGTATTTTTATGTGCTACTTTCTTAGATTATAACCTGGAATTTGGAACTTAATGAAATGACCAACAGTACTTAATAGAATAAAATTTAACAAGAAAAATAAAGGTTTGTGATAAATGGCCTAACAACAGAACGATTCTATAGTGAAAATAGCTTCAACATACTGAAGGAAATGGTGACCAGGTAACCAGGACCAACTTATAGGACTGTGCTATACTAAAAGAACTTAGTGAAAGCATAGCAGTCTATCAAAATACATCAGCATAAAGTAAACTCGATTGTTTTCAACCGAAAGAACTTTTTTTTCTAATTTTACAACCTCAGCCACCAATGACTCCTGTGATGTGATGAATGTCAAATTGCCTTATGCCATCCCCACACTCTCTTAGCTAGCATATAAACACGGTATATATGTATGACAAAATGCCAGTTCTCAAATTTAGTGGTAGGTAATGTTCACAACCACTAGAAATAACTGCATTTAAGGTGTAGGCAGTAACCAACATTACAGTGCTTAAAAGTAAAAATAACTGGATACTCAGCCATTCTCAAATTATTTCCAAGTCTGAAGGCAAACATAAATTTTAAAGACACTTAAATTACAATTTTGTGTTTCAAAAAACACTCATGGTTCTTTCTTTTGAAAAATTCCTGTTAGTGTTTCCATAAGATTACCCTTGTTGCTTTTGACAAATAATTGCAAAATACTGCAGTAAATTGACTTTTTTTTTTAATACCTGTGTCTTCATTGGTAACATTCTACATACATTGGAACATATTAAAACAATGTAATAATCAAATATCATTTGACAAGTCATTGTCTATCACTGTTCTTTCATGGTAACCAAATATTTACTGCAATTGGAAAGGAAACAAAATGATTTAGAATATTTGATTTATGCAAAGTTCCAATTATTCCAAAGACAGTGGAATGAGTAACACAGTCCTGCAGTTTCTGTACCATTGAAGACCTCAATACAAGCAAGAACGTATTGCAAAAACTTTAAAATACCTGCAGTCAATGTAGAAGTGTAACTATTTCAGCTTCTTGAAAGTCAGCAACATTGAACTCTAGAAGGTTCATCCTATAATAGGTTCATCCTATATTATTGCCTCCTGGATTAACTGCAGGCAAAATCTCCACACTCCGCTATGAATGGAAGACTTAGGAGCACTCCTACTAATGATTTCCAAATTGGACATTGCTGCTTAAGTGCATTCATGATTAGACTCCTTTCCAGCTGGTTGGAGGAACATGGGCCCAGTTATTCCTTAAGCTGAGCCACTTCAAATGTAAAGCTCTCAATTTTGAGTAAAGACTTTTAACTGTATGTTCTGCTGTATGGGAGGAGAGCCATTTTTGTTGAAAGAGTCCAGTGAATATAAAGCTACAGGGCCAAGAAGGAAAATAAGGAAGAAAAAGTGGGATTCTGTGATCATCAAATGAGGATCTTCATCAAGGAGAAATTCCTTGTTTTCCATCCATGTAACAACACCTGTGTTGATTTTTATTTTTAAGAAAAAAACTGATTAAATGCACAGAAGAATTTGGAGCACAAAACAGAACTACTTCTCCTATGTAAACTTATTTTCAGTTCATACTTTCAACTGGAAAAAGCATCTACAAAAAAAAAATCATCTTTCAAGGTAAACTCGTATTTTTTGTATTACATGTAATTGAAACATAAAGTAAAATCAGTTATTGTATCTAAATATATAGTTTGCTATACATCAAGGTTCTATCAGTGTAAGACTATAATAAAAGCTTTCCAAACAGATCTTACTTCGTAAGTTATTTTCAGACTTGATTGAAGCAAAATCGGAGTAAATTTTGGATGAACTTCCGTAGTAAGCCAAAGACGAAAGTTTGGTTGAGGATGTAATGTATTCAGCTCCTATGAAAGAGATGTTATACATTGAAATAGGCTTTGAGGTGATTGGGGCTTTTTACACACGGAACAGCATTTATGAAATTATAATATCCTGGATTAGAAAGTTAGGTTTATCTAAAAAATTGACAGTTGCTTATACACATAAGGTTTTAGTTCAAGATGTCTTGCTTCTGCACATTCTATATCATTGCTGTGCTCAACATCTGAAGTTCATACTAGCTGTGTCAAAATATGTGCACCTTCCTCTTAGGTGAAAGAGACTAAATTCAGGACATAAAAACATAGAGCAGTTCTTTACTTCTTTTAAGTACAATAACACCAGAAGGCTACATCAAAAATGATGAAGGCTTGCAATGTAGGTGGCATATCAACAACAGATCTCAATGACTTGCAAACCAGTATAGCTATATTAATTTCTTTTTCTTCAAGTACTTTGTTGTATGAACCCTTCATGTATCATGATTCACAGAAAACTGAAGATTGGAAAATTGAATTCTAAGAGAAATATTGCCAAAAGTTATTTCAAATATAAAGGCTTCACAGAAATATATAATTATCTAATATACAGAAACACACTGCTGGTGCTTTACACTCAGTTGAAACCCACACATTTGCCATCAAAGACACCAAAGTTGCCTGACAAGTGGTTTCAGAACAAAGTCAACGGTTTTGTGTATGTGTGCTGGAAGAAACATAACTCAGAAACCTCTTAAAAGATTTTCTCACAATCCATTCATTCTGATAACCTCTAGAGCATAATTATTATCATTTTGTTTTCAGAGTTTTTAGTAAAGAAAAAAATCTGAAAAACCATTACTTGCTCAGTTGTTTAAGTAAAATGACAACTGTAACTGGTACATAGTACAACGGAACTGTGAAGCTTGGAAGGAACCACCAGAGACTGCCTAGTCCAACTCTGGGCTCAAAGCAGAGCCAGATAAAAGTTGCCCAGACCTGTAGCCAGTCAGGTTTTCAGTATCTCCCAGGATGGAGACTCTGCAGCTTCTCTGGGCAACCTGTTCCATTGTTTGACCACCCTCACATTCAAATAAGTTTTATCGTATATTTAGAATTTCCTGTATTTTAGTTTGTGCCCATGGCCTCTTGTCCTGTCATGGGACACCACTGAAAAGGGTCAGACTCAGTCTCCTTCACGCTTTCCCATCAGCCAATACACAAAATACAAAGATTCCCCCTGAGGCTTCTCTTTCCCAGGGCTGAACAGTTCCAGTTCTCTCAGTTTCTCTTTGTATGATACATGCTCCAGTTCCTTCATCGCTTTTGCAGCCCTTTACTGAACTGGTTCCAGTATGCCCATGTCTCTCTTGCATTGGCTAGCCAAGTAGTGGACACAGAACTCTGGGTGTGTCTCAGCAGTGCTGAGCAGAGGGGAAGGATGACCAACCTCCACCTGCTGGCAACAGTGCCTAAAACAGCCCAGGATGCCCGTGGTCTTTGCTGCAAAGTCACTTTGCTGGCTCATGGTCCCCTTCTTGCCCACCATGACTCCCAGATCTTTTCTGCCAAGCTGCTTTTCAGACAGTTTGTCCCCAGACTGTTTGAGTGGCTGGAGTTACTCCTTCTCAGAGGAACCACTTGCCATTTTCCTTTGCTGAACTTCACCAAGTTCTTGTCAGTCTACTTCTCCAGTCTATCAAGGTCCTTTTGAATGAAAGTGCACTCATCTGTCACATCCATCATTTCCCTCAGTTTTTTTTATCATCTCTGCTTGCTGACGATGCACTTTGTTCTATTATTCACCTCATTAATTAGGATGTTAAACAATGCTGGGCACAGTATCAATGCCTAGAGCACAACACTGATGATTGGCCTCCAACTGCATTTTTTGATGCTGAAAGTAACCCTCTGAGTAACACAATTAGGCCAATTCTCAATCTGCCTCGCTGTGGTACACTTGGGTCTGTATTCAAAGACTGTGAGAACTGAATTTCTGTACCTGGATGGAACTGACTTATGAATATGCAGCAGTCTCTTAAGAGGATGTTCAAATGTAAGAATTACATAGCCTCACACTTGCTAATGGTATGCAAAACAGGCCAGGGGATGTTCAGGGTCGAACATCAGCAAATCTTAGTCTCTATTAAGCTCAGCAAGAAGTTTAACACACCAGTATTATGTTCATGTGGAAAGAGTAAGACCCTCCTGACACATATCCACACTTTAATACTTACAAGATCTGAAATTTTGTATTCAGCAAGGAGCTTACAAACATTTCATTACTGTTGACTGTCTTGTTCAGACTACATGACACACGTCAGTGTTATCCTGCTTTGCCTTTCCAATTTTTCAGAATGGATTATGGGAATGCTGAAGGCACATGCCACATGGTTACTGCTACAGAGATGACAGACTCCAAGCTCATGCCCATGGACTATGCTTTACAAAAATCATTGAAAACTGGAAAATTAAGACTGTATTAACTGTTGAAGGAATTCCAGGATTTTCTTCTGACTTTATTTGCTTTGAGGATTTCATGGTGATGTACATGAAAAGAATATCATATAAAATCAACTTTAGTTAGCACGTTAGTGATTTTATATGCCGTAAGTGTGTGTTTCTATAAAATATGAGACATTTTAATTTAAAATTAGCAAAAACCTCTTAGTGACTCAGCCTGAGTCTGCACTTCAAAAAAAAAAAAGAACTACTAAAAAGAAAGTCCTAGAACTAAGGGGGGAAAAATTAAATTCAAGCACACATAGATTCATAGGTCATGAAAAAACATGGGCAGTATCCCATAAAATACCAGAAGCCCTAACTGGAGCATTTGCTCACGCATTGAGGTAGAAATACTCTACAGTGTATGAAAATTAAAGCACTCACACAAAGAAGGGAGCTGCTTAGATCCTAAGCAGTTTACCTTATTCACAACTGAGAAAACCACAACAGTACATTTTTAAACTTCAATTTTAAACATCACCATGGAAGTGCTTCAGAAATGTTGCATACTAATTTTGTCTGGTTTCCCGTATCATCTTCTCTATTTACCCTCACCTTCTCCAATACAGGAAGCCAAGATGTAACAAGATGCAGGTTCTTCAAACACAGCCATTCTCCCTTCTGAGCACATTCTCTTAAAGTTTGAATAGCCAGGTCAGCCTGGCCCTGGCCCATGGCAATCTGAAATGGCAGAGACAATTGTATCAAGAATCCCTCATACCTCATTTACCAGTTAAATACAAAATCGTGTTTTCAAGTTAGGATACGTATGTCAAAAAAAAAAAGAGTGCTAAAGATAACCAGAATTTTCTCTAATGTGACAGGTTACTAAAGTAGGGAAAAGATTAAGGGAAACAAGTTTTTCTTTGCAACTTATCTAGCCAGCTTCTATACAAACAACATTACCTAGTCCTTTAATGAAAAAAAACATACATCATTTGGTGACAGTGATTGTATTCCCTGGGAAGTCAAAAAGTAATTTAAATAGTAAAGACTAAACTGCATTACTGCAGACCTGCAAAAATAAGAGATAAATGAGAACTAAGTTTCTTTTGACTGGAAGTTAGGAGTACTTCCTTGGAAGAGAAATACTCCATTTTCTATTAAGACGAGTGAAAAATAAGGCTGCTCTCTTTTCAGCTGAGATATATGAATAGCTTAAGGAGTAACATATTTCTTTACTTTTTTCTTTACTTTCTTTACTTTTTATAGTACCATATTAGTTCTACCTTACAATCTATTTGGAAGATATATGTAACAAAAAACCCTGAACCAAACAAGTTGAAAATAAAGAGGTCTTAGCCAATGTGAAAAGTCTTGTCTTGGCACTATGATTCTCTGACTAAGCAGAAGTGAGCATATCTTAAAATAATTGAAAACAGCCAAAAGAAGACAACTGAAAGTCACCAGCAATATAGTAGCAGACAGCACAAATTTAGCATTCTGTTCTTTATCCTATGTGAGAAAAAAATTAACAGAAAAGAAAATTCTAGCATTTATGTTCTATTCAAATTACATGAGAAAGTGTAAGGAAAAAATAACAAAAAAATTTTCATTAGTGTAACAACTTTCAGATGATTTAGCTTTGAGTCCTGATCCTTAACTGAATACCATACCATGCTACATTTTGAAAGTCCAACATGTAAAGGATATTTAGAGATGAACACGAAAATTCACGTGGCAGAGTAAGAAATATGTGTTCTGCAATGTTCACTAGATAAGATGGCAGTAGGATCTAAATTTTTACAGTTTGATGGGAAAAATGCATTATATCAGTTTATGTTCCAGGAAAGGAACAATTTCAAGGACTATTTAAAAGCAACATTAAACTTGACATTTTCCATTTCTATGTTAACCAGTGATCAGCTAGATAACAACTTCCCTCCCCTTAATATGTCAAATGACAGAAGGAAATAATATTTTACAGAAAGTTATAAAGCATATTGTTACTGTGTATTGGGAATATTAGGAAACCACTTGATTCATGTAATAATTTGAATTGGAATGGATCCCAGAAGGTATCTAGTTCAATCTCCTGCTCAAAGTAGGGCCAGGTATGAAAAATCAAATCAGGAGCTAAGGGCTTTGTCTAGTGGATTCTTGGGAACCTTCAAGGATGTAAAATTTCTCAAAATATTTTACAGAATTTCACAAAATACCTAAGTATTCACAAACACTGAACACCCGATTTATGTTTTCGGTTGAAGAAAGAAATGTGCAAATCCTTAAGCAGAGGAAATTATAAAGTCTAGTTTTTACTGGATTTTGTTTGTTTCAATTACTCCACACTAAAAAAGATAATGCTGCAGCATATATAACAATTCTCAGCCTCTTTTGTTCTCTTCCATCCATCTTCTCATTTTTTCCTTCCTCACATCTCTTGTTTGGATTTTGCTTCTGTGAGCATGACTAATTGCATGTCTCTTCTCCAGCCCATTTTGCCAATAGAATGAGAAGTTAGTGTCAAGACAGATGGGAGCAACAAAACACCACAGACACCAAACTATGATTTTACTTATTAACTTCCTTGGAAAACAAAGTAAAACAGATATTACTACAGCAAAATTTTACACATTGTGGTTTCCAATCCCTACATTTATCTAAGACTGACCTGATGGTAGCACTCAGTATTTCTTTCAACACTGGCAAGTTCCTGTAATTCTTGAGAAGGATCAGCACCAGGAGAAATTATTATCAAGATGGGCTCAATTTCCAGGGTCTCTTTATACAGACGTTTCATGTTCAGAGGTGATGGAGATAATTCTTTTATTCCTATAATTGGAATTAGAATTATTATGGAAATAAAGTGACTACACATGATGGAGTGCTTCATTACCCACTTTAGAGTTCATCTGGCTGTCAAGAGTTCTGTCCAGCAGACACCATAAAACTGATTTTAAAATGAAGAAAAAACCCTTACAACATGCAGGTAGGTATAAGGCAACCCATATGGAGAAGAAAAGTATTTCTGGACTTGCAGCTTGAGAAACTGCAGTCTTTATTTAGAGTGTAATCTTAAGGAAAACATACCAAAAGAGAGGAGAAGAATGAGAAGCTATGCTATTTGCTAAAACTAATTGCAGTGTGTATAGCCACATGCAGAACTTCTCTCCTTACTGCCCTGAGAGCCTTAATTATTCGACTTATATGGTTCTTGGTACTATGATTACATATATTACATCTATTATTTGTTTTAATATACAACTTAAATGTCTAGAATGTTGACCTAGTACAGGCAAGGTATTTATACATGAGCCCAAAGATAGATGTATAAGTGTACCATAAATGAAATAGTGTTAACTACCTATTTTTATGCATCTTTAGACTGGCATTTAACCAATGAATCATTGAATGCAACAGGAAATCACAACATGCGGTAAGACAGAAGAGCCCAAATCGGTGATGTCTATGCCACAACTACTCCAAGATGTAATACACACTTCCTTGAGGATGCAGCCTGTTTTCAGACTTGAGCTATTGTATATTGCATGTAGAACAACGCTATATAATTTGTACCACAGAATCATGGAACAATTTGTATTGGGACCTCAAGGATCATCTCGTTCCACCCCCTTGCCATGGGCAAGGGCACTTTCCACTACATCAAGTTGCTCAG